>WEDG01001073.1:0-165721 GCA_017591395.1 Schistocephalus solidus
TAGTCTCTGTAGGATTGATCTTTGTGGTTGTTATCGACATGATAGTCTTCCTCTGAATGACTTATAGGTTTGGAGTTGGATAATTTGTCGTCAATGCTCATTTTCACAACAATGCAAATGGATGGATATTATGGGGAGAAAGGATAATAAGGGCTTACATTATAAGTTATTGACAGTGGTTTAAGCAAAAGCTTGAGCAGTCGATTGCAGAATTATAACAAAGGTGGGAAGCGTAAATAGTCAGTTGTTTGTTAGTGTGTAAAATTCACTGAGTTCCCTTTGTTAGGTGCGTCAACTTGGCTCTTCTGCCTTAGATTGATTGATTACGCCTTGGTTCCAAAAAACCATCCCTTTCGCGTCGTTACATTCTTTGAAGCGTTGAGACTCGTGGAAAAATAGTCGTTAGCTGAGCCAGTAAAATAACGTGCTTATTACCGCCTTAAAAGCTTCATTTTGAAAGGATAAACAATTATTAGTAGATGGTCATTCAAATCTTTCTTACTTAATGCCACTGTTTTTTCTGACTTTTACATTGTGGACGCGCAACTTGGTGTCACTCTGACATAAGTAAACGGGATTGGTTGGCTTTTTCAATTGATTAAAAAATCACTTATAAGTTTTTATTACGTTCTATTGATCTCCTTGAGTGAAATTTTTTTGATATCCTTGATGCAGTAGGTTGCTGTTTATCCTCTTTTGAAGGGCTACACTTTTCCATACAGGGATTCCTTTGATGACATCCGACTGTGCCTTTTAATGAGTTTATAGCGCCGTAGGAACATACTTTTAGTTAAAATTACTGAGGTTTCCTGGGAATCCAACAATCTGTAGGAAACAGCTCACATTCTTTTAGTTTCTTAAGTGTATGCATACCGTCGCTCTTCAGCAGGTAGTCAGCACTGTTGCAGCCTTGAAGAATCTCTCTAGTCTAATAAAGGCATCGTTGATTAAGTATTAGCCATGGTTGCCCTATTCAGCTTCTGAATTACAAATGCAGGGACTGTGCCCGTGTCCTTTATTACGGGTCGATAGCAGCAATAGTACTTTAACCCCAGTGCTATTGTCTTAGCAGCCTTTGGATTCCTTTGGTTCCAGCCAACTAATAAAGGCTAGGCGGAGTATTTTAGGTCATTTTTTCAAGTGACTAACTATAGAAGGTAATCTCTTCCTAGCTTCTGGCCATTGAATTTTTCTGCCTCCTTCTTGAGTGGAACTGTAGGGCTTGGTGGATCAAAACAGATTTGAGGGGGTGCACTATATTCACTTTAGCTGAGCCCCAAGATATGACCTCATCTCTGGGCTGATTTATCAATTTCCGTATGGTAGTAGTGACCTTGGTGAATGCACTTGAACGGTCTAATTAGATCCTTTCAGAGTAGCCTGAAGGTGGTCGTACTCGCCTATTACTTTAGAGATTAAGAACTGTTCTTGTGGGTTGATTTCAAACCATTTTTGAATTTGTATGGGTATGGTTCTTTGTAAGTGTGGATATGTTGTTTTTAAACCTCTAAATCAACTTTTTGCTGTCTTCTACACCACTCTTACCATTAATTTGGTTTCTAATTTTCCTGGAATTTGTAAGGTTGGTTAATTTGTCGTCATAATGTGCTTTTTTTTTTCTTGAATATAAATATTTTTGTCTGTTCTGTACTGTTAGAATATTCTTTCTTCCGGATGCGACGTGAGCATCTAGTTATTGGTTTGCGCAATTGTTTCTGCCTCTCCCCCCCCCTAATAATTCCCCCATTCGGGTATTACTGAAGTGGTCTCCTGTATCTCATCTCGTATATTCCTTAACTGACTAGCTTCTAAATTTTTCTCTTAGTAATTATCGTCGGTCTTCTGTAATACTTCTAGATTTCTTGTCAAGATCCTGACCTCCAACCCTGGTGTAATAGTGGCAGCAGATTTTTGTGACATTGTGGTGTGTTCGCCTTGCAGATCTTAACCTCGTTTTGGGGGTGGTAAAGGTTGACTTTCTTTCCTGGGCTAATGTTAGTAGGATAGCATAAAGAGTCAAAGAACGTTGATGATATTTTTTGCGTGTAACGTCATTCTTGTATGTTGTCTTTGAGCCTGATTATTGTTATGTGGAGATTCTTTTCCATTCTTGTCATATTTGTCCTTGCTGTATGCAGATGTATTAGATTGTTTTTTGAATATTGGGAACTTCCGAATACTTTCGGTTATATCCGTAGTTTTTGACTGCGCTGTATGAATGTTTCTGTATGTCGTGCCTACTTCAGCCTAATCATTCTGTTGTTAGTCAGTTTAGCCACTTGTGAATTATCAAATTTTTTCTGAGTACAGTCTCAAAGAAAGAAAAGAGGGATGTTGGGTCATTATCATAATCATTGTCGTGAGAAGGCGTAGTTTATGAGTTTGTCCCGTGCTTCCTGTGTGAATGGTGATCTTGGTCCCTCTGGGTTTGATTTGATTGCCTTTGCTGATATTACGCCTCAAAAAATTCTGGTAATGATGCGAACCATAAGAGTTCTGGGTCGGGCAGGTGGTCATGAGTCATCGGAGGCGTTGTTATTTTGATTTTTCGTTTATTTGGGGTAACATGCTGGTGCCTTTGAGTTCGATACAACATTGCAATATTTCATTAGAACGCAATGGTAAAATGTGTATTCGCAATCTCAGTAAATAAACAATCAACGCCCTAAACCAATTAAGTACGTTATCTGTGTTTATGGTGCGCCTATACTTTTGAACGTGATTGGTGTTGGTGGAACGGGGTTTAAAGACTGGACCTCTCAGCCTCGCGGTAGGAGGTCGTTCTGTCTTCGACACACCCCGTTGGGGATTCAGGAGCGATTTATTTATCCTATTAATATCCGCACACTTTTATGTTTCTTTTGATGTTAAAATGATGTACTTGTTTTAGTAAAACCAACCAACTAATGGTGTTTTTCAATTATCTTAACTCAAATGTTCTATGAGGTTTTAACTGCTACCATCTCTGGCAGAACTAAGCGAGAAGGACTGTCTCATAGTTCTGTTTTAGAACTTATTTGCACTTAAGGTTGTATTTTAATCCTTGTTATATTTTTATTTTTTAGTACTTCGCACAACTGGAAACCTCTATCTGCTCACAATGGTGTCGATAGTGGCTATTTACATTCCGTCCTGGAGCTAATGGATCCGCCCCTTCTGGTGGTCGTGAATCGGTTGGTGTTTGGAATGGGGTGTTTTTGGGGAGCTGGAGCGAAGTTTTGGGAGGTATAACATCTGCACTACTCAGGTACGTGCCTACTGCTGATAATTTTCATCTGGGCTGTGCCTAGACCTTTAATAAACTGATGAGCTCCAGTTAAAAAAATTAATTTCTAGAAATTAAAGTGCCAAAATGTCAGAGGTGTCTGGCAGGAATCACAGGGAAAACTGGGGAATCGACTGATGAGCCCCTCGAACTGTGCGGTGAAGTGGCAGTTCGGCGTAATACGTGTGACTGGACTTTTAGTTAGTATCTGTGCTGCATGATAAATTATTTAATAAGTTATACTACTGACTGCCTGTTGATAGTTTGTGGTTTCTCCGCTGTGGCTGATAAATCTTTGGGTCTAAATATTCATACCAAATCTGTCTGTGTCTATAGACTTGAATAAACTGATTTGTCTTAAGGCTAAAATTAATTTCAAAGAAATCAAATCTGGAACATCTACTGGTGTTATTACAGCTTGGTAGGGAGAAAATTCACATAGAGTTATTTGACCTATACACTCTGGATCTCTTTGTTTTTACTCTCCCTGATATTATTTGTCGTTTCTTTGGTTAAACTTTTACTCCTCTAGTTGAATATCGTGCCTTTTATCAGACTGGTAAAAATATTTCTCTTGATGGTTGATAAAATGCTGGGATCTTATTTTGTGAATGTCGAACCTGAAGTGGTTGGGATGCTGGAGGCAAATGCGGAAAATCCTGTATAAGGATGTTTGTAAGGAGATAAGAATCATGGGAAGTTGTGGGTTGTCTTCGATCCTAGAAGACGCTGTTTTCGGAACTTTTTAAAGGTATTCTGTTTTGGCATGTTTTTGTGTACCGTGTTGCTGCTATCGTAACATCGTGTCCTGGTTGTGAGGTTGCTATCTTCAGTCTTTGTACACTTTCGTGAAACGCGTAGTGTCTCCTATTGATTCTTTGCGTGTAGCTTATATGGTTGGGGAAACGCCATTAGGACTCTAGTACATTTGTTCGAGGTCGTGTTTTATGTGATAGCTGTTATCATCTACGCAGCGGAGTCACATTTTGGCCTAATGGTTTGGTTTGAGCGTTCTTTCTTTGCAGCATTTATGTAGACTCACGTACATGACCCATTCATCGAGAAATTGACATCTTCAACGAATGGGCCTATATTTAATATGCTCCCATAATTTTTCTTTTTAAAACGTTATGTGGGTATTTCATTACATGTCCAGTGAGCATGTTGGAGTCCTGGTGAAGCTGAGGCTACAGACTGGAACCTGGCCTTTGGCATCAGTTTTATCATTTCTTAATTTTGGGCCTTGTTCAAGCCTGCCTATGAGTGGGCTACAATATTAAAACGCTTGTTTACTATTTAACGCAAGGTCTTCCATCTGAATTACAGTGACAAATGATCTGCCGAATCTTCCTGTAACTTTCTTTAGCAGAGAATATTACAACTGTTCATCTGAATGGTCCTAAGGCATATATATTTTGTTTAGTTTGAATAAAATTGTCGTCCCAGTCTGGGTTTTGTGAGCCTTTTCATTACCTTGTTCTATTCTATGACTCGTTTCTATGGTTATTAATTCTGGCTAACTAATATCGAAAAATACTAGCTACGACTCACGGCAGCAACCATATGCGCTGCGCAGCGTCGGACAGGAAATGCTGTGATATTGTACGGGCACGGCGTTGTATGAATAAGTACAGCATGTCATAGCTTCTGGTAATTATACTTTTACGTCCCACTCACGGTGCTAAAACAAAATACAGTCATAATTTTTTTTTTCTGCGTTTTGTGGGTAAAAATCGTCAGGGTTGTTTTGGTAAAATATTTTTTAAACTCAGTTTGTTCCTTTTTTAGGGGAAATAAATGCGATTCTTTATAATTTGCTTTATCGGATTTTTATTACTTTTGTAAACTTAGATTTTTTGGTTCCAGAGGGTTTATTTGAACCTTTCCTGCTTTTATATTAATCATCTTTATAGCACAACGCAAAATAATCGCTTTGTTCTGTAGATATATGTAGCATAGGAAATTCTCCATTGCATTCTGGGCCTGCCTGATCTTGCCCTTTAATCCTGGTCTGTTTTCCTTCATTGTGCTGGAATGTGTAAAATGTAGTTTCTTTAGAGCATGACTTTGACCTTTTAAATCTTAGTCAACAAACTACTATAATACAAATTTTATACTTAATCCACTCATTTAGATTCTGATCACGATACTCTGAAATGAGTTAGGACTTCATTCATCGTGTTCTATACAAGGTAAAATCCATACGTTCTTTTCTGCCCCTGCATTTAAAACGATATCTAAGTGTCTGGTCTTATAAAATGTAGGTGTATATCTCCTGAGGAGCAATTTATAATCGGATATATGGATACTTCATTTGATTGACACCAAACATTGAGTAGGGAAATTTCTAAAATCTGATTTACTATCTAATGAAGTAATAAGAAAGGAGCATCTCTGTTCCAGTCTCTAAAAAATATATCTTGATGTATAAGGCCACTGAAAATCAATAGAAAGATGTTTCTTCTGGGGTGCTGGTATCCTGAGGCGGTCTGAATATCTCTAAATGCTGCATGATCATCCTTGTTACAGCCCCTGCTCCGGGTAACTCTTCTGATAAAAATTATCTTCTGGAATTCTTGGTCGCTAACATTTTCATCTAATTTGTCCTGTGCAACTTTGCTCATGCACCCTCCAGGTTCTGCTTGATAATTTTAATACAATCAGCCGTATGGGCTTTCCGATAATCTGACTTTGACTCGTGAGGGTTTTAATATTTGCAGCTGGTATTTCAGTAGTAATTTTCAGTCGTAGGTTTCTAGGGGTCCTACAGCTTTCAACTCGGCTGAAGGCCACTTCTTTGCTAGATAGACCAGGTTTAAATCATCCAGTAATCGATCTGTTCTGCTTTTTACGTTCTTAGCTGGTAACAATTCTGCAGCATTTGGCGTCGCCCTCACTCTCCACACACTGGCAATTAGCGCGGTGTACGTAGGGCACTCTGACCGGTTGCCGCGGAACCCGCACTGAGTACCTGCCTACTGAAATCCCAACATCGCTGCGCTTCCAAACTGAGCTGCATTGCCTTTGCCATAGTGATGACAGTGCACTATGGCACCGGCCAAAAGCCCAGACACGCGTAGCTCCGCCGACACCATGCCGCCAAGCACGACAAAAACTATGAAACTACCAGTCCACCAGGGTCTCCCTGGCGCTTCCGAGCTTTCTGTGCGCGTCTAAATCTCCAACTTTGTTTCTTTTACCTCCGCCACTACTCTAGTCTCACCAACCTGGAACAACCCGTCAGTAATGCCACTGCAGCGTTTAACGGCACATTCTTCGGCGTGCTCTGGTGGTGGTTTTGGTCAGCACGGATCCCACCCAGTTCAACCCGTCAGGGCAATTTGACGCTGGCGCACCCGGCCACCGGCTCCGTCATTTCTACCAGCAACAAGAAGAGCAGCCGGCCCTCTCTGACCCCACGCGATGCCTACCAATCGGCACTGCGGGCCACGCTTCAACAATCACCACTGAAATCCGCATGGAGCCGACCTTCACGCCGGCTGAAGACTACCATCAACAGTATCCCATCAAGAACCCGCACGGGATACTCCGCCGTGGGTCCGCAGGGCAATTAAAATTGCGTTACGTGTCCCAAAGTGGTAGCGCTGTGCCGACTCTCATACCCGCCAAGTAGCTTCTTGATGAGCGCTCTATCAGGTCTGCTAATATCGCACTTGCGTATTTTGCAGTGCAGGTAATCGGCTTTGTCCTGTGGGCCGTGGTGCGGGATCTTCCAACAAAATTTGTAGGGGCAGCGGGCTCTGCATGATGTCCATTAGTGCTGATATCGCTACTCTCACTTGACTGGATTGTGCTTTGTGCTAGTCGCGAGTATCTGCGTCCATCGCAAGCGTTATAACTTTCTACGCGATTTGTACCAGTGGAGTTGAGTGGCTGATCAGGCTTGACTGGGCGTCTGACGGCGATGGCTCCTTCTTACCCTTGGCCTTTTGTGGAAGCATGGGTGCGAGTTTTGAGGAGTTAGGGTCGTGCTGTGTGGCTGGCACACGGGTTTGCCGGCCCGTCAGTAGTCGCATGCCCCTCACTCTCCATCAATCAAACAACTGAACGTGGCTGGAATTGCGGTGACTGCGGTTGGGTAGAAAGTGAGGTCGACGGCTCCAGCGTGCATTTTCCTCATTAAACAATCTGACCTGGATTGAGGCGATCACGATGGGCTAAATGCCGAGACTTCTGTAGGGTTGCCAACTGACGGGAAAAACTCGAACCAAGCGTGGAGTCTTCGTCCAGTGCAAGTGTTTGCGCGGGAGTGCTGACTGCGGACTGGAGCCAGGGCTGCAATGGTCTCTCTTACTGTGGCTCTTCATGGCACTCCTCATGGCCACAGCTGGGATCCTAGGCGCCCCTTCCTATGTTGTTGTGTTCCTTGTTTTCGTGTGCTGAACCACTGTGCGTGGACCTGCGCTCCTCGCCCATATCCGGTCTCTTTGACTCTGCTCAGATTGACGGGGCCCATGAGGAGGGAGGTAAGCAGATGCAAGCCCGCTCCGCTCTCACTGTAATCCTGCAGCGGTCGGACTACAACATCAGCCGAGCTGGGCCTACCCGGTGGTGCACCCGGTAAACCTTTCTGTAAGCCGGTGCACCGTATTGCATCTGCGAGACCAACATCCTTCCTTTATAGACATAGTCGGGCGACTATCACAGATGGGCGTGCTGCTCGCACCGCTGGTGATTTTCCCTTTGCGCTCCTGGCGTGATCCTGTCATGGTGGCTGCACACCCACACTGCCTTTTGGATGAGGGCGAAAGTGGCAGGGCCGATCCATCACAGCCTGGATAGTCCATCTTTGTCTCTACAACTGCGCAGCGGCACTGGTGATTCTACCGCGTCCGCACTCTGTCGGCAACAGGAATGGTCGGCTTCATCGGGCCCAATATTTCCATCAGCCGCCCGCGCTACGGAAGCACCCGTTCTGCTTCGGCTCCTGCTCTCTGGGCCACTGGATCTCCGTGGAGTGTGGCCGTTTGGCAGTCAACCGCCCTCTCTCACAGCCACGATTCCTTTATCTCAGGGCGCAAACTGCAGTCCTCCCGCTCGTCAAAACCTGACTCTGCCTCCGCCGCCCATCGACGGCGTGCCTGCGGGTTCACTGTGACATAGCAGGTCAGCGTGTGCGCGCATGCGGAATGGCTGACTGGTAACTTCGAAAACGCACCGTGAAGTGTATGTCGCTCTCCCATTCTGTGTGTAAACCTGGGCTGTGTACGGGAGGGCAGGTCGTGCGTGCTAAGTGCGAACGAGGTCGTTGGTGTGGCCAGCAATTACACCCATTTCTTACACCAGCTGTCCGGCTGACCTAGACGGTGGCCGGGCCTGGAAATAGAATAGAGGATGAGTTTGACAATCCAGCAAATCTTCCTCCATGGTTGTCGCCCTACAGGTTTTTTTGATGCTGCGGTCTTCTCGACTCTGCCCTGACGGCAGGCCTAGATGGAAAAGTGCAAAAGAGAGTGCGGTGGATGTAGCAAGTCACCATCCTGCACCACCATGTTAGGAAGCATACGGTGAACATCGTCGAAATCGACGGTCGAACTCTCGTTGATGCGCAAACGGTATCCAACGGTGCCAGCGTTCGGGGCTCTATTATGCTCAAAAGGGGCCCCTTTCTAAACCCATCATGGAACGGTTTTCGCTGGATGTTAATCAGAATGATAAGATTGTGGAGCTTTAATACGGTTGCTGCATCTCGTGAGCCCTGGGTCTCCTTTCAACAACTCCTCGCAGGCCTCTGTGAATGGATAAGCCAGACGTATTTAGAAAACTGCATCAGGAAGTTTCTAGAGAACAGGGTTCAAAATATCCTAGAAAATAATCGGTAGGTCAAGCACCACTCTTTATATTTCAGGTAAATGTTTCACTTCAGCAAAGCAACTCGTATCCTGTCTCATATCGAAAAACTTAAGTAGGTAGTATTGTGTGTACTGTTCCGTTGTTGCAGATTAGTTCATGTTCTGCCGATAACTGCTTCTCTACTTACAACCTGCCACTTGACATGATGACAGTTCGATCGTCGATTTTGACGAGGTCCACCGCATGTTCCATACCAGGTGGTGCAGGGACGGTGACTTGCGCGTGATTTAGTTTTAAGTGATAGTAGCCTTGCGCTGCAGGTACCGCTCTCTCTCCTCCCCCACCTGAGCCCGTTGTCAAGACAGATTCAAGAACACCGGAGGCGGGAGAGGACGCAGGTTGCTGGCGCGGCCGGAGCCGCCCCTGGCTGTACCACCACACCTGACTCGGATCCCACGGAGTAGGAGTGCCATAAAGGCCACAGTAAGAAGGAGCCATTGAAGCCTGATTCTCAGTCTGCCAGTCAGCCACTCCACACAAAACACACATTGGGCTGACCACGCGGTCCGAGTTATCCTGTCAGTTGACAACCTTCCAAGCCACGGCTTTTAGCGCAAAGTGATAGTTTCAAGCGCGTCGGATTGTTTATATTGAGGAAAATGCGCTGAGCTGTTGACCTCATTCTTTCCCCCACCCCCACAATCAGACCACCATCCGAGCCAGTCAGTTATCTGATGCGGTAGTGGGCGCATTGGCTGACTGGTCGGCGTACCCGTCTTCGTGCGCCACAGCACGACCTGGCCCCATAACACCGCACACACCAGGATTCACTAGCTCAGTGGATATGGAGTAGCCATCGCCGTCTGATTCCCAGTCCACTGGTCAGCCACTCGACACACACAGCCCATACACTGGGCCGACGGCGTGGCCTGGTGTAAGCGTCAGATTGGCAGCCTTCCAAACCACGGTTTCTAGGACACCGTGATTTTATCAGGTACATTATAATGATTGTGAGGGTGTTGTCCATGTATTAGTGTAGATGGTTTGCGCTGATGTGGCTTAGCCTCCGGTGGTTTACCACAGCTTGTCCTGGAGGCGCATGTGTCCCATGCGGTGTGTAAATGTGCGGGAGCAGTGGAGGCGGGCGCGGCGGCTGTATATCGGAACCCCAGGCACGGGTTTACTAGCCTCCGTGCGATGGATTCGCAGCGTGACCGACCATGCCGATGCCAGAGTTGAAGTTGCGGGCGCATTATGGGCAGAAGAAATCGGTAGAGGCTGGGGGGATGTCATTCATGGTAATTGGGGTGGCAGGAGCGGAGGGTTTGCATGATGTGTCGGTGTTGTCGGCATTACGGTGAATTCCGCTGTCATGGATGCGCATGTGACCAAATAGGCCCATGCGATGAGTGAATGCGCGAGGACCGTGTTGACAGTAAAGGCGATGATCTCTGCTGTGTTTTGGTGCTCCAGGCACTGATTCACCAGCCTCTGTACAATGGATTCGCAGGTGACCGACCAGGCCGATGCGTGAGTTGAAGTTGCGGGCGCATTGTGGGCAGGAGAAATTGTTAGAGGCTGGGGGGATGTCATTCATGGTGGTGGGGATGGCAGTGGTGGTAAGAATGTCAGGAGCGGAGGGTTTGATGCATACGTATCGGTGTTGTCTGGCATTGCATGAATCTCCGCTGTCGATGTGCATGTGACCGAATAGGCCCATGCGATGAGTGAATGCGCGAGGACAGTTTTGACAGTGGAGATGACGATCTCTGGGGTGTGTTGGAGCTCAAGGCACTGGTTCACCAGTCTCTGTACGATGGATTCGCAAGTGACCGACCAGGCCGATGCGTGAGGTGAATGTGCGGTCACATTGAGGACAGTTTAGGAGAGAGAGTCCCCATCGCTGATGATGGTGGTGGTAGTGAAGGCGAAGGCGGTGGTAGTTGCTGTGGTGGGGGTAACAGGCGATAAGTAGATGGATGTGGTCACTTTGATGGTGGGAGTAATGGAATTGATGCCAGGAGTGAGGGTGGGGGAGTCTGAAGGAGGGTTGGCAGAATTTGACGTAGAAATTGGAATTGTTAGTGCATTTCGTCCGAAATCTCGTGGGACACGGTGTATTGACTAAGTTACTTGCTATCCCCCCCCCCAGTGCGCAGGTGGTGGAATGGAACAGAGAGTGAGTTAGATTCATCGTAAGTCTGCTCTCACTATAATCCAGCATCGGTCACCATCCCTGCACCACCCTTCTGTGGAGCATACGGTAGACATCGTTGGATAACGCGGTCGAACTGCCGTGTAGTATCCTCCCGCTATTTCTGTCATGCAGTTTCGAAAATCAGTGAATCCCTTGTTTTGGACTTCTATCCAGTATCGTTGTTTCGGATATGCCAAAGTCGTGATCTCGGAGTAATTGTGTTTGACATTCCTGTCAGACGCACAGAGTTATGCGTGGTTTCGTGTATGGGCTAGATCAGGGCACGGCAGGCGTTGTTCGGATTCGCTCCCCTGACAATTGCCTCACATGGGGACGTTGTGGCACGCGTAGGTGCAGCCTCACCACGCCAGCCACCTGTGCTTGATGCCGCCGCTAGTTTTCTTGACCTTTGCCCCCTAAACGGACCACGTGCTAGATGCGTTGGACCAACACGGGGCCACATCAGGGCATGGCATGCGTTATTCGTGTTGCGCTCCGTTTACAAATGCCGAACATGGGAGGTGTGGTTGCATGCCTAGGGGCGGCTAGGACTTACGGGGCCCGGCCGCGCCAGCCACCTGCGTCCTCTCTCGCCTCCGGTCTTCTTTACTCTGTCTTTACACCGGGCTCAGGTGGGGGAGGAGGAGAGAGTGCGGTAGCTGCAGCGCAACGCTACTATCACTTAAAACTAATTCATGCGCAAGTCACCGTCCGTGCATCACCCTTCCATGGAGCATACGGTGGACATCGTCGGACTACGACGGTCGAAATATCGTGCGACATGGCCGCTGCGAGATGTCTAAATGTGTGAAGGCTGTTTAACTTACTACATCCAGAGTATGTGTTCTGTAGGTCTTCCGGATTTAGAGGTAGTAGAGCTATGTGAATGCAGCTGAGGACAACTTGCACGCCATCTGCACCGTGCGCAGCCCTTCTGGTAGCTAGGACAAACTGATAGAAGGCTAAATTCCATGGCAGTCAAAAGTCAGGGTGGTATCACCAGATTTCTGTGAGACCTGACGTCAAAATGTACGCCAAAGATGCCTAGGTTGCATGGAGTATAGCTCGCAATACGTGGGTAAAGCTCCTTCGGGGAGTGTGCGTCGGTACTACATGGAGCTGGGATCCCTATATTCTAGTCGTCTTCTGCTAATTTTCAGGGAGGGCAGGGCTAGAGTTACGCGAACATCTACCCGTCCTTCGGTTTTCGCAAGGCTACTTGCAGTATGAGGTACAGGAACCGATTGTTAGAAGGCATTACTGATTTTCATTTTTTCGCTGAGCCGGCTTCATCACAAAATTTCTGCCCGGGAAACGATCTTCTACTTTTTGGTGGCGTCATTATTTTTCATTTTCACCACGCCTCTTATGTGAACCCGTGCCTCTTAAGGTACAGAAAGAGTGTGAGGTGTGGACTGGTTGGCGCAAACTTTAAAAGTGCTGTGTGCCTAAAGTATGAGTGCAGCTATGAAAAGAAGAAGAAGAAGAGAATTGTGTAAGCATTTGGAGATCGCGTTATCCGTATTGCACCTCCATGATAGGAGTCATTTAGGAGCTGACCGCATGCCGTCCCCTCAAGTAACTGATCAGTGATACAAGTTATTGGTACATAAATATTAACTGACAGTCTGTACATTGACCGTCACCAGTATGGTAAGTAGGCGCTCACCGATCGGTTACATGACTCACCCGTCCCGTTGGGCCTCCAGGCTCACTCTCGAACCCCGCCAGCAGCCGCACGGTGGCTTAGGATATAGGCAGAATGATATTACCGAAAAAGATAAGGGATACTTGGATGGCTATTTCTGGTTTATTAGCCGTCATCAGCCAGCCATAACCAACCCCAGGCGCTGCGGCAACCGAGGCTCGAACTCGCGACCTGTGCGTTAGAAGCCAAATGCTCTACCCACTGCGCCACTGCATCTTGCGGTTTCGACCGGGAATATGAAGTATGGTAAGGAGGCGCTCACCGATCGGGTACAGGACTCCCATCCGCCCCTTGTGCCCCGCCAGCAGCCGCACGGTAATCTCGGGTGCCGCACCACCTTTGGTTGGTTATGGCTGACTTATGACGACTAATAAGCCAGAAAATTGTCATTCCAGTCTTCCTTGTCTTTGTCGGTCATGTTAGTCATCAAAATGTATGCCTTCATTTAATTCTGCATTATTTGCTGTCTTTAGTTGGTTACCACAATCTGAGGATGTGGGAAGGGGTGTCTGGGCCCTCGGCCGGTAGGGATTGTCTATATGGTCTCCGGCAGGACATGGGAACAGGTAGCGTCCCTGATAAGGTAGCTTTGGGCTAAATTATGGTGGTGAATAGATGAGGCAGACGTAGGGTCAGCAGTCGGTCGTTGCTGGCCTGTGGCAGACAGGACATTCGTCACACGATGTCTTTCCAGATGGCAAAGGCGACGCCAACGCTGCGTCACTCTGCCTTTGGCCAGCCGCTCCAGAAGAAGTTGTGGCCAGCACTCACCTCCTTCAGCTGACCCTGCTCAGAGAATCGAGTTTCGCTGGGAGCAGCGATATCCATCTTATACTGCGCACCAGTCATCGAGCGAATAGCACCGTTCTTCGCTCCTGCCGATTGTATAAAAGACAAAGAAAATTTCAGACTGCTAGAGGGAGTGCACTCACCCGAGCAGCCCGGAGGGTGGGTACGTTGGGTTTTTTTTTTCAACCGCCACTGTTGAATCTGCGGGCCATGGTGTACTCCCAGAGGACGCAAAACCCTCATTTGTTTACGGCACGTTTTTCTAGTCGGCGTTGGACATCGTTGAACTTGGTGGCCCAACTGTTGTTGTTTTCGATTCAAGGGAATGTAGGATTAAGGTTTGGGTCAGTGTTAGGTTTAAGATAAGGAAACAGTTATGGTTAGGGTTTAAAAATTTTGGGTACAAGTAAGCTTTAGGGTTAGGCTGTGGAAATATTTACCCTTCCTGAAATTTAGCGCACGTGGGAGGTGGTTTTCTATTCCAGTGTCCCGCCAGGATTGGGGGACATCTTAGCGAGTCCGACTGCTCATCCGAGCTGAAAGAAAATGCAACAGATATGTACTCAAAGCCTGAAAATCGGACGCCAACTCAATCAATCGTAACATTAACCTACCAGCGCCATAAGAGGACGTCAAATACCACTTGCTTGCAAGTGGAGAGACAATGAGCGTAGAGTATGGTGAACCTAACAGGAGGAAGAATTACCAACCTAAACCGGGTATGTCTCATGTTTTCTATGCGCTGGCGTTTGAGATGAACCATCAGATGATTAAAGCATCTTCCCCGGAGCTCGGCGTACCGTTTTTTATTGAAACGATTTTCCCGGAATTCGCCCCTACGGAGGAGAATAAAAATATTGTTCTTTTGACGTTTTTCGAATTCTACAAAACTTGGTCGAAAAGGGAACACTGTGCTGTTCAATTTCTCTTCGCCAGAAAGTTTTTGGGCTATCGGGAGAAGAGAGAGAGAGGTAAGGTGAGTATTCGCTGAGGCCCCTCGTCGTTATACATTCTTTTTCATCTTGCCGATTTAGAAGTAAGTTGAGGAGAAGGTGAATGGATGAGCTTTACTGTCCACCAGAACAGATTTAGGAAAGCCTCCAATTCCTTAGTCGAACACTTTTACTGATAAGGACGTGGTAGCAGCAGTGCAAAGCAATGAAGCCGACTCTAAAGTCGCGGCCCATTCGACAAGACCCGGTCACACACTCAAGTTCGACAGGGCCAGCTGCTTCGTTCACGGTCTCCCAGTCTTCCCACAAGTGATGAGAGGTAGTTTGCATTATGATGATTAGTTAGTGGAGGAGCGCGCAGGTAAACGCCAGTATCGGTGAGTCAGATGGCCGGTCAGTCGTCTAACCAAGGCCAACATGGCTGATTAAATTTCAACAGATGATGACCCGCGTTCCGGCCATCAAGCAAATAGAGCACCAGAGGCCAACCATCTCAATCGGTAGTGGTCTTTGGAATGCAGTAGTATACTGGCTGCAACTTCCCTGTGCCTGACTTTCCCGTCTCAGATGATGGGTTCCAGCAAGAATCCGAAACTTTAAGCGAATAAAGTTCTTCACACGATCGTGCCTATCTTTTTCTCAAAAGCAAGTGACGCATCTCATGAAGCAGTAAATGAAATTCTGAAGGGGGATTTCTATTGAAGGATGTTAATTATGCGGAGTTGTAATATTTATTATCACGCAGCATAATCTCGAGGTATTCAATCCACGCCAGGATGGCATCCTTTGAACGCACGTCTTTCCAGCCACCTGCATAAATTATGCTCACCAAAAGCGCCTACTTAAATAATATCATTTTGCCCTTTTATTTTTGGTGCCATAATGAAATCAGCCTCGCCTGAACCCACATTGTAGTAAAGTATTTGTTCTTGAACTCGCCCTGAAATCGCAATCAAATACGTGTCTTTAGCTGTATGCACTAGGGTTCGTATCTTTTTCAACATTTGTAAGTTCTGGGTGGCACATTCTTACTAGCATATAGTGTGGTAACTTTAAAAACAAGTGCAACAGCAAATCGGTTTCAAAATTATTCGACAATTTAAAAAGATTAATCTGGAAGGTACCCTTTCCTTAAGTGGAAGAAGGCGCAATTTACCACACAGAGGCTTTATTATGGATGTATTATAATACTTTGTATAAGAGAAGTTTGCATATATATTTACATTGAAGGTCAATAAAACAACTCAAATCTACTTAAACGATCTTTTTTCAATGCGTGCGATCCTCGTAGATGACGGAATGAGTGTGCTGACATGCTGACGTAAGCAAAATATCTTGCATGCAAGTCAACATTGAAATTCCACTTAAGTTACCCATTTAGGCTACAACAGATAAAGTCCCTAGTACATCGTTTGTCCATTTGATCGGCAATTTGCACTGAGTTCCCCATGTGCTCATTCATTAACTTATAGTTGTATCAGACTTTGGCCGCATCTACCTAATTATCTCCTCTCTTTCAAGCCTAGTACCACGGGACCTACAGGTTCAGGATAATTGGAGGCTATCTGATTTGCAGGTGTTGACAAAGCTTAACAGTTCGTCTACACGTACCACGCACGACTTAGTACCACAGAAATTTACCAGATTTTCAATAAAATGGGGGCTCCAATTTCACATTATTCGGGAGTTGGCCATATGGCTCACACTAAGACGGAGCCATTGAGCCTGATTCTCTGTCCTTAGAGGATTGAGTTGCCCCGTCAGCTGACAGCCTTCCAAACCACGACAGAGTCCAGTGCGCCAAATTTATCATCTTCAAGATGGTTTTGATGTGCTTTGAGGACAGATGTTGGCCTCACTCGCCCTTCCCCCTCCAATGCACCAGTTCACTCTCCGTGTTGATCAGCTATCTGACGCTGCGATTGGGCGCATTAGCTGGAGCGCCATGGATGCGAGCGCGTATCTGTGCCACCAAACCCGCCTTCCCCTTGTGCACAGCATTAGTTATGCGCATCTGTAAACTCTGCACAGCATGCTTAGTGCGCGCCGTGATCCAATCTTGCCCACAGTCGGGTCAGTGTAGCCCATTGTGGAGGGCATTTGCAACCGACGACCTAACTCATGAAAGTTCGTGATGGAGATTTCAGTGGAGGCTTCGGTATGCACTTGGTGTTGCTCTTTCATCGGTTTTTGGAATTTATTTGAGGCTCAGGTATTTGAAACATCTGGAGTTGAGGGTATGACTGGTTGATGGCGGCCAGTAAGCCAGATATGGCCATTCCAGTCTCCCTTACCGTCGTCTATATTTTCAATGTCCATATCATTCGACGCTGTTCGGCTATTGGCGGAGCATGTGAATCTGCGCCAAGGCGACGCCCTTGGGCCCGTGGCTCAACGGTTAGGGCGTTTGAACTACCTACGGTTGGGTGTGGCTGGCTGATGAAAGCTAATAAAGCAGAAATTATTCTTCCTCTCTATCTTTTTATGGTTTTGTCATGTTATTCTGCCAGAAATAAAAAGGCCTGATTTGGGCGAAAGCAGATGGTTCCGGAGGTTAAATGTTTTCACTATTTTCTCTTATAATACTTTCCCTCTCTGCTGTCAGTTATGTTAGGCCTCAACCACTTGACTCGTCATAAATTCATTTTTGTTCTGATGGTTTTCGTTCATCTACATTATTTTTACCTAATGAATAATCATCACCAAGTCTCATCGATATCTTTTTTAAAAAACCGTCAGTACTTTATCGCAGTAAAACTTTCGTGGATACAAGATGAGCGGCTTGTGCGTTATAAAGGATTTGTATGCAAAGTTTATGACCGGTTATCTGTTAGGACACTAACTGTACGTCACCTAGCGCAGTTTACAACGCGCAATTCTAGCGTTTCGCCACCAACCCCACACATACCTCCTGTTCAAGTCAGTCGGAGCCCGAGCTAGATGCTGTGGTGCTCGTGTGTTCAAATCAAACGCTCAACAGATAAACTGCATACTCCGGTCCTATCCGCCGATATCGAGAGTTCTCAAGGTCAATTACGGATGATTGCGCTAAGACATGGAGTCCCTGGCCGCTGTCCACGTAGTCGGAAATAGAAAACAGTTGCCCAAAAACAGGTGAGTTTGATAGGTTCATTTTGGTTTTATATTTAATTGCTATTCAACTGGGGGCGGAAAGTCCACGAATGCAGACGTCTTAAGTGCCCTTCAGTTACCAGAATGCTCGGAAACGTAACTTTTAGTAGCCTTAAGATGTTCTAATGAGTGTTATTATAGTGTCTCTCAGTTCGCGATGAAGGATACACGATCGCTAGAACAAGAGTTTTATTAGCCTGACGTTTCGGATATGCTCTCGAACCCATCTTCAAAGACAGTCACACAAAAGGATAACATGAGGCACAAGAGGCGCAGTATTTATAGGGCATACTTGCATGCATCAATGCTGACAGTTGGCAAGCTGAAAGGCCACTGAGACGCGTTCTTGAATTAACCGATGTATCAAATATACTGCTCTCTTCACAAAAGTGAACCTCCGAACCTGGAGCTCGGACTATTGCATAACTTGTCCCCTGTAAGCAGTATCTGCTCAGTAGTTTCTGTACTAAATTAAGTGGGATCAGCTCACGCGCATCGTAACAAAATTAACAACTCAAGGCGCACACGTTGTTTTCCGCGCCTTATTGTATCTTTGCAGAGTTGGCATCAGTCGACGCAATCGCCAGGACAAGAACTTAATTCGCTTGAGGTTTTCGATTTCAGCTCAAACCAAGCTTGAAAGCGAACATCACATTCAGTTACTTTGGATGCAGTAGCTGTGCCACTGCATACCTACGACGATCAACATCTTGCTGATAGAAGCGAAGAGGTGGGTTCCAGGAAGTAGTCGTGAAGAAGGATCCACGAACAAGAGATTTATTAGTCGGACGTTGCGAATTTCCCTCTCGCTCTCTATCTCTCTCTCGCTCTCTTGACATTCGCATAAAAGGGTGATATGCGGGCACAAGGGGAGCATTATTTAAAAGACGGGGTAGCCAGGCGACCATACGTCTTCCCTATTTGGCAATCCTCGTGGTCCTCGCTTGGGGGTCGTAGTTGATGCGAGGATTGCTTGTCAGTCAGTACCCCAGTCGTTAGTGGACAGGATTTTATCGCCCTGACGATTACTCTGCCATTGGGCCTGCTGTCACCCGACGGACAAGTCAATCCAAAAGCAATGGCCTCTCCGCCACAGATGTTGCCATCTGTCATTTATCCAGAACTCTTCTTTCAACGTGGTCTTTATAGCACTGTGACGCACGTGAGCTCCGATTCACCGCATTTGGAAGTGTGATACATTATGCGAGGACCAGTTCGTGTGTGGCCCGCGTATACGGACTGATAAGCGTTTTCATCCAACGCACTCTTGGCTCCGGGCCAATGAAGATGAGGGAGAAGAGCGTGCCATAAATGCTGCACAACCCTTGTGGGGGTCATCGTCGTTCGAGACGGTGGAACTGTTATATTGAGGCGTAGAGCGTGATTACTTGAAGTTCGAAACTCGGGGTTTTTGCTCTTAGATGAACCAAAACGATAAACCCGCTGTTCATGAGTCTGTCAGTGAGATTATTCAAATCTCATGCGACTTGAGATCTTGGATTTGCTCTGATCAAAGGGCAGGGCTCAAGAACACTGCCGCCTACACCGGCAACCATTCTACCACTTCTGTCGGCATCCAGAGTACCTTGGAGCTCGACGTATACAAAAGTGGCATAATCATTTACGGTTATCGCTGATCGCCGTTGAAAAGACTGAGGTCTCGCAGATTTTTTTCACAAAATGTTTACGATAGTGTCCTGACAAGTCGCCAATCTTCGCTTAACTCCTGTGAGCCGTATATGACCCCGGTTTTACTAACGTTTTTTTATATTTTTGGCGTGTCGGAAATTTGGCTCGCTCTCACTGGAATTGTTTTGTCGCCCGTGATCTCGCCACCTGGAGCAACAAGAATCAACAAAGTTTATGAAATTGCAGACACTAACGCCTCGAGGGTAGACTAGCAACCGAGAATTCCATGAAATACGACCCCAACTTTTAAATTCGGAGGTTGTTACTTATCGTAGTCATGAGATTGTATGGTCAGTGCAGCCTACAAATACTGCAGACCTTGTACCCTACCACCCTTATACATGAATGAATAAATACTTTTATTTAAAGTCATTTTACAGGCAACGTCAATAGAAATACATAGGGGATCAGGTTAACAGTTAGAAAAACTCTTGAAGAAACGTGCTACTAAAGGTTTTCAGTAGCTGGTATTATTCAGGAGAAAAACTGAACTAAGTGAAATAACAGTTCGGAAAGGAGAACGGTTGTTACGAGTTCAGTGTGTTTTCAGTCTCCATTCCTTTTCATGGAACCGGGATTTAGTACTAGACAAGGGTGAGCGGTTGCTCACTGTCGGCCGAAGTATGTGCCGGCTGCAAGCTGCTGAGTTGGCACCATTGCCCACAAGTTAAGATACCAGACTCAGAGACCGCGAATTTCATCAAACCGGAAGATCCGATTGTGTCAACACATAGAATTCCCGAAAAATGTTCTGAATGTAGAAAACTAGTGATAGTTCTCTTAAACAAAGAATAAGTTTGCAGGATTTTTATATTCCTGGGTAGCTTATTCCCCATTGTACCCAACGTTGTGCGTATTTTGAAAGCTGAACCTCTCACGTCTACATGCACGTGCGCACCAGTGGCTTTCTGGCCCTCGACAATCCTAACTGTCTACAACGGCCAAGCATCTTCAAGGCTGGCTCACACATGACCTCGCTTGATGCCCTGCAACGACCGCATGGTCCCACACGCACACTTGGGACGTTGCAGCTGCGGTGGCCAGACGTGCCCTCATCCGGCAGTCTGTACAGAATAAACTATCTTCCCAACTGGCGTCCCACTTCTTATCTCCTTCTACGGAACTGAGCCAGAAGGTCGTAGCAGTCAGGACCTCCCTAATAACCAGAAGCTGCTTTGATATTTGTGACTCCGACGTGACCGAACACGTAACTTCTGGACGTAGGTGAGCTCTATTATCACAAATATCCTCTCTTGACTTCAAATTAATCTTTCCTGTGTCATTTGATATGACCACGATATGGAGAATTTGGTTACCGACACCATGCCGGGAAGCGAGATTTAGGTCATCAACCACTCTCAGCCCATCGAGTCCTGGCTATGGTTCTGTTTCCAATCCAGCAGCGCGGTCCCTCTATCAATGCCAGCACCCGGAACTCCTTCCCAATATCCGATATCCTACTTCTCTCTCTCTCTTCACTCAGCCCGACAAATACGGACATGGCATACGGATTTGCCGTTGACGTGCAACTGAACAACCCAAACACCGACTTTCTCCAGCCGCCCTCTCAACCTGGTTCCTTCCTGTCAGCTACACTCGCTCACGCTGCCCACAACACTACCGTTAGTATATACTTCATTTATTCACTCACTTAAACTATTCACCCTCCCTTTTGCTTTTTCACTCGATTTCCGTTCTGGGAAGGGAGCACATGAAGTGACCCAACGTCCTGCGCATGTTGAAAGCTGAACTTCTCGCGTCTACATACACCTGCGCACCAGTGGCTGTCTGGCCCTCGACAATCCTAGTTGTCCACACCAGCCAATCATCTTCAAGGCTGACTCACATCAGATCTTGTTGGATGCCCTGTGACGACCGCATGGTCCCACACACACGTGGGATGTCGCAGACGCGGTGGCCGGGCGTGCCCTCATCTGGCAGGCAAATTCCTTCAAGCCCTTCTGCGATAGTTCTGCAGAGCATAAACTATTCTCCCAACTGGCGTCCCACTTCTTATCTCCTTCTATGGAACCGAGCCAGAAGGTCTTTGCGGTCGGGGCCCTCCCCAATAACCATAAGCTACTGCGATAAATGTAGTGCCTCATGCGCTTTCCGCCTCTGGAACCTATGCCAGGCTAGAAATCAAGTGGTTACGGCTCCTACGTGGCAGATGCATGCTGCCTCTGTGACAGACAACTATAGGCACCCGCAAGCTCGGCTATCGCCAAGCTGACGCTGAATGCCTCTCACATGACACGTACAGCAGCAGACCCATGCGTTCCACCACAGCCGCCTCCCATGTGTGCATTTGTTATGGGTGGAACCCCCACCCCCCAATAACGCTTGCCGTGCCGTGATCTGTACCGCGTGAGCCGCTGTAGAGGCTCACTTGACACATGTATAGATGTCAACTTTACCCTAGAGTACAGACATAAGTGCAAACCCTGAGCCGACCCTGCATCAGAGACAATAACTTTGAGAACCTTATTGTTGACATGCCAGGACTCCGACCACTGAGCTTCGTTGCAGAATAAACAATTTATACTGATGGCTCTTCCCTTCTCCTCCGAAATGGCTGTGATTATTGTGGTGCTATCGCAGTAGCTTAAGTTATCAGGGAGACCCACGCCACTACGACCTTCAGGCCCGGTTGTGTATAAGAAGAGAAGGCAGTGGTGTGCCAGTTGCGAGGATAATGTATTCTGTACAGAACTATTGGAGAAGGGGTTGGAAGAAGTTTGGCTGCCGGAGAGCGACGTCCAAAGTGTGAGCCCCTGAGACGTTGTCACAGCGCCTCCAGCGCAGTCATGGCTGAGTTAGCCTTGAAGATGATTGGTCGGTTAGGACAGGCAGGATTGGTCGCCACTGGTGTGCGCGTGCAAGTATTCGCGAGATGTTCAGCTTTGCAACATGCGCCCCGAGTTGGGGCACTACAGTGCTCCGTGAACACTCACTACTTAGGTGCTATTCAAAGACCCGAATGCATGCGGCAGATACTGGGCAACCCACTGAAGCATCAAAAACACGTAACGGCGTCATACAACGGCTAACTTCGAAGAAACAGGTTTGCGACTTAAGCTAGAAGTGGTTGAATCAGTCAGTACTTGCATAGTACTGACAGCCTGTGGGTAGTAAATTATATCCCGCTTAAACTGTTAAACCAGTTTTGGGCCGAACCTGGAAAGCTTCGTACAGAACGATGTATACCAGTTTCGTATGGTATGAAGAAACTATAAGCTTGCTATTGTTATCTGATTGGCCTAGTTCGTACTACTGCAATATGTGCGAAAATTTGTGTTTACCTTGGCGCATATGGAACGAAGCGTATGAAATGATGCAATTTCGAAAAAGTACTATTATTACATTAACCTCAAGTAAAGTTTTGTGGGCTGTTTTTACAAAGAAATGCAGCCGAATAATTATTTAGGTATCTTAAATGCAATCATTGGTAAGGATTAATTATGTGGCCCCTTTAATCGGAATAAAAGGTGACCCGCCCACCATACAAATGGCGTTGCGTTGAATTCAGGGAAAATGTGGTTAGATTTATTGTAAGTTTGAGGTTACCATTTGATGTTAGGGTTAAGTAGGAGATAAGATCGCTGGAGCGAAAGCTTTATTAGCCTGACGTTTCGGATTCTCACCAGAATCCATCATCAGATACAGACTGTGTCTCTGATGATGGATACAAGTGAGAATCTGAAACGTCAGGCTAATAAAGCCCTCCTGGAAATAGCCTCTTTGCTTCTGTTAGGGTTAAGGTTGGCGTTAAGGTAAGTTATGATTAAGTTTAGGGTTAGGGTTAGCGGTAGTTCTAACTGTAGGTTAGCGGTTTAGGGTAGAGTTCGCATTAATAGTAGGGCTGTGGGTTACATTTATGTTAGGGCTAGCGTTAGCGTTAGGACACGTGAATATTTAGCCTTCATGAAATTATGCACGGGTCGTTCCTGTTCCTGTGTCCTGTTAAGAGTGCACTGTAAGTAATCCATGCTTATTCATTCAAGCAGCTGCAAGCATTTTGCGCGTCTTCCTTTGTCACAAATCTAGCAGACTCGCTGGCCTTTCGTGATCGGCCAACTCTTAAGCAAATTTGCTACAAATTTCAGCACAGAATGAGACAGACAAGGAATTTCGATCCTGACTCTTTAACTCTCCAACCTTTGACAAATTAGGATGTTCCTCGTGCTTCAATTCTCCTCTCCCGACAGGCTGTCATGTGGCCTACTGTAATTATTCCGCTTACGCGTTCGATTCGCTCTTGGAGCACGTGAGGCCGTCCTAGCAGTGCCTGTGTGAATCGTTCAAGTATCGATCCGTTTCCCATGGCACGCTATCGCAGACTCGGCGTGCTTGTACGTTTAACTCGCGCACCAGGAGTTTGGTTCCATTGCTCAGTTTGCGTATTACGGGTAAATAGTCCCTCAGATGAACTCCTCTGTCTTGGCAGTTATAGCGTCGCTGGTAAAGCTACGGCGAGAGAGGGAAGATTAAGAAGGAAAAGAACCTTTAACAAATCGTTATGGAGTTGAGGGAATGGGACATTGACAAGGCGTTACCAGATATTAACTAATTAACGGCCGCACCAGCACACTCTTTTATCTCTTTGTATACTACATGATCCACATGAGATCGTAGAAAGTGCATAAATATGCATCAAGCGTACTGAGGTCTTAAAAGAGTCAAATGCGTGCCACATAAAACTTTTTTTCGGTTTCTGTCCACGAAACTTGCACACCACCCTGTCGATGTGATGGAAAATGTTCGAACCCCAGTAGAAGGACTTAGCATCTGGTTTGAGATGTCTGGGCTCAGTTCACGTGAATTTGATTCTTTAGGGTAATTAATTCACGTGCATTGGTTAGATTTTCCTTAGGGGACCGATGGGTCTGCCGTCTCGGAGAAAAGTCAGCCTTGTAGCCCCTGTGCTGTCGAAAAGCAATTTCCATTCACTAAGATTCTTGACACCTTCCTCCGAAGTATTCATTTGTTTTACAGTTCTGTAATAGTTGTTGCCCCTAAACTTTCTTATAGTTTAGCATGTGGTAGACTGGAGCTCACCGATTGTTCGCAGGACTCGCTCATCTCGTTGTGCCTCACTCTCCATCCCCACCAACAGACGCTAATCAGGTAGCATCATAGGCTGAATGACATTACCGACTAATCAAAGGGAGACTAGAACGACCCTTTCTGGTTTAGTGGTCATCGTCAACCAGCCATACCTGACCCCAAGGGGTGGTCCACCCGAGGTTCGAACATACGACCTGTTGATAAGAATTCTGACGCTCGAACCATTGAGCGACGGGCTCCTTGTCTTGCCGCTTTCAGTTGGGAATAATACTAACCGCTGTGCAGCTGCTAGTGGGGACTCGAGAGTGAGCCCCAAGGCACAACAGAACGAGCGAGGCCTATAATTGATCCGTGAGCGCCTGTCTAACATTGCTAATATTCCCAATCGAAACAAACAAGATAACGAGGCTGTTGGGCAATGGTTAAACTGTTGGACGTCTGATCAACAGGTCGCGGGTTCGAGCCTCGAGTGGGGAACTACTTGGGGTTGGTTATGACTGGCTGAAGATGGCTTATAAGCCAGGAATGGCCGTTCTTGTCTCCCTTGTCTTTTTCGGTAATTTCAGATTTAAATATCCACTAAATGGCTATCTTGTTCTTACTAAAGTGTTGTGCTTGCAGCTGGCAGATTTTATTCTCCAACTATACCTTTCCAAAGTGTCCGAGGGAATTCCATTGCAGATTTGGTTTCCGTATAGTAGTTGGACCAGCCGATGTTTGCCCAAAAGAGCGAGAGAGCATAACGGTGATAATATGGATCTAGTTCTATTGGCATGCTGCTAAGTACGAAATGAACGGCTTGTAAATGTGTGTCTTGAGATGGGTTGTGTTATTGGGGCCTGGTTATTCTGATATCATTCTCAAGGATTATGGAAGGCAGTCAACAATGAGGCTTAAATTGTCCCGTCTGCGGTTTAAGTGTGGTCTGGAGGTTGATTTCAGGGCGTTGATGATAGTTATATTTCAGTGTGATCAATCAGAATTTAAACAAAGGCCGGTTACCAATTCGATCGATCGACTGCATTCCCGAACTTCCAACCCCGTGGAAAAATCGAGGACAAGAACGTACTATGCGACTCAAATCAGGGAACAAAGAATAATCCAACGTGTAACACGTGAGAGTAGTACATGCCAACGTGACGGAAAAATCGAGTTCCAAGAATACATTTTTCATCAACTAATGTTTTCGTCTTCCACTTTCTGCTACCGCGATTTTACACAATCTTTATTTCATCTTTCGATGAAAACGCAATTCGTTATCAACAACTTTAAGGGGCTCCAATGGGTTCTCTCTTTCCCGGCTTTCTGACCGAAGCTGTAATACAGAAGTTAGAATTAATGGCTCTTTACACAAGTAAATCCAAACGTTGGCTGCACTATGTAGATGACACAGTTATCATCCTCAAGATAAATTATTTTGACCTACTCTGCAAAAATCTGAAGTCTACATTTCCAGGAATTTAATTCCCGTTCGAAATGGGGGCTGATGGAAAACTCCCGTTTCTGGATGTTCTCGTATTTTTAAAAACATATGGATCCTTCCATACATCAGATTATCGCAAATAAACGTATTCTGAGGTCATCCTACATCTCTCTGTAATCGAGCCAAAACACACTGCTCTAATGAAGAAAGTTATCAGGCAGGAATAAAAACCTCTTTAAATTATTGTCCACAACTGAATACCCACATGACTTAATCAGGTTCTGTTTCGTTTGCCCTAGTTAAAGTAACTGCATTCGCCGCTCAATCGGTTGAAAACTTAACCACACCCCAACCCCCCAGAACTGTCTTTGGGCCAGTCCCACGCCCTTCCCCTCTCTCTCTCTCTAACTCTTATTACTCGCTTTTAACGATTTTCTGTGTTCTGCTATCACATTTCATAAACTTTCATAGTTCATATCCCGTAATCTCATTCCTGCCCCGTTTCAATTCACATGCGGATTTATGTCTGGCGAACAGTCTACTAATAGACCTTCAGGAAGTACCTCGCTAGGGAATTTGATCATCAACTCTACGAGATCTTGTGAACTTGAGAGTACTAATTCCCCTTACGACGGGAAGTTAAAACTGGACATTGCAGCAGATGTCATCCAACCGTTAAATCCTTTGTTAGACACGGTTATTTAATTTCTTTTTTCATATCCCGTAGTCTGGTGACGAGCTGGAGGACCATTCTTTAAAATTTACCTATTACAGTTCCCAGTTTCCCAAAGAATTTAGTGTTTTTCTTAAGTCATAACTACCTACTTATTTTTTAAATGTAGGGCTGTTTAACTAGTCGGATAATTTCGGTGACTGGATTTAGGTTGCTGGCGTGCGTGCCATTACTCTCTTTCTACTCCGTGGGACCCACAATTAGTTCTATGGCCTTAGCTTCGTCTACGAGATTTTTTTAAACAATTTTCGCGAATATCAATCCTTTTTTCAAAACATTAACCTTTAATCGCGTTCTCCTTTCCCTCATTTAGTCCCACCCATAAAAACCCCCAATCGCTTTCTCCTTTCCATCACGTGGCCCCACCCGTAACCACTGGTTCCGTCAGTGGAGCTGCATAGTTCGTTTTTACCCATCTTTCTTTTACGCTTGATACTTACGTACTGAGTTTGGTTGCCATAGTCACAATTGGATTCATAAAGCAATTAATTTTCCCTCCAATGAAGTCTAGGCTATACGGTGTTATCATAAATGTGTGAATCGTGCTTCCAGCACAACGCCAGCCCTCAGATATGCTTACGAATGGTAATGCAGCTGCCTGTAGACATATTTTTTTAAAAAAATGATTGCATACAGATACTGGACTATGTTAGCAGTCTTTTGTTGACGATCAGTTCCTAGGGGTTAGCCTGGGGCCAAACATCGTCGCTCCAGTATAAAAGGGTGAGTTTAATTTTTTTAAAAATTACGAAAGAATGTGAATATGCGGTTGAACGGAAAACACCGTGCTTGTTTGTGACTGCTGCTACTACCCATTAGTTTAGGAAATAACTTTAGGCCATGCATGCGTGCAGGAAACCTGGATTCCAAGTGAGGGCTCTTTCAGTCAGTTTCGTAATGTATATTCATTACTATGTTGGTCGCACGAGCCAGCATTTTTCCGGAAGGACAAGAGAATGATTTCCGGCATGGCTCTTTTCTAGCGTACACAGCCTGTCAGATGAAGAATGCGCACAGTTCTAATCTTGTGCATATTGTAGACACAGACCACCGCCTCGATGCCAGCGAGGCCTGCCGGAGGATTGACACGTTACCCTCCAGTTAGCCCAAATCCAGCATCCGTTGGCTACGGAAGAGGCGGCTACAATCAGGTCATACGAACCGGCCCCGGTGCGCGCAAAATACTTCCTGCAATCCATGCCATTGCCATGGCCCAAAGCCACTAAACCAGCCGCCCGCAGATAATTGTCTATCTCGGTGTCCACTGTCCCGTCTGACGTTGATCGGAACACACTGACTGCAATTCTCTTTCCCTCTCCTCCACAACCAGTAGTACAGCAGGTTTTTTTTCTACTTGCCCGCATCTTTTATTATTTAAATAAAAATATAAACGTATGGGTCTGAATATAATTTATAATAATCCTAAATGCCTCAGCAGCTGAAAAATCTGAATTGGGACACCTTGACGTCAACCTAGGTGCATTTACTCGAAGTTTGATTTTTACTACTCAGGCAACTTTCGTGATCACCAATAATCTTCCATCCTGTGTCCCTGGCTGAATTTGAGAAAAAGCTAAGTTTCTTGGTTAAATAGGTGCTGGACCGGATGGTGTCTCGCAACTCAACCTTGAGTTCTGCTCTACTTACAGAGGACCTCTTTTAATTGATCTTAATAACGCGTCTTCCAAGAGGCTTAAAACTCTAAATGCTTAACGTAATGTAAAAATCTAGATAAGCCCTATAAGTTTTAACAATTTTGGCCCTAATCTGGCAAGCAGGTGCAAAGCATGATGATTTATTCGCCGATTTCTGGACCACTTGTCACCCGTCAATACGGACCGAAATTCTGAGCTTGGTATGCGAATGATGCCGTCGTTGCCATCGCTCAGGATCTTGTGCTGACATTCAAAGAACATCTCAAAGCAGTCTCCCGAGGCCTTGAGTTTACGATGGAGGAGGATGAAAACAACTAGATAGCCTTCCTTGATGTTTTAGTCAGCCGCAAAGATTTCAGTGGCCTAAAAACCCAAAGGTTCACTAAAGTGACGTATAAGGTGCAAGTACTCAGCTTCAACAGCAGTCATCCAATCGACAGCAAATGCAGTTGCGTAAGGGTGCTATATCAGCATGTCGATGTGCGAATTGGAGCCACAACTCGAGCAATGCAAGTGGACGTGCCTAAAATTCCAAGATGGGTAAATATTATCGAGTCCTCACCTACCTCTTAACCCCAACCCTAGCTATAAACTTTTCCCTGTTACCCTGACCTGAACCCAAACCTAATTTTAAACCCTTGTCGATAGGTGGCGCAACGCGATCAGCAACATCTGAACTATTGTTTCCAGAACAGAAGACTGGCCGTAAGCAGAATGTGCACAGAGAACGGGAACCAGCACAGGGGACATGGCGGGTAATATATGCCAAGGCGGGAATTTCATAGGCTGAAGGGTGGCCAATCAGATCAAAGGTAACTGGCCCTGCGTACATGACCTTGAAAGTTGCTTTGTCATGCAGGCGTGGTGTGATGTCGAGAAAATGCGAACAGCAGACACTGCACCCTTCCACCCTAAGTAAGATAGCATTGGGGAGAGCGAGTAGCAAAACAGTAAAGATAATAACGGACAGTTAATAAATATTCTAATAGTTTTTATCCTCAAAACGTTGGACGGGTTTGTGGATTCGGGTCGATCTTCTCAGGACGGTATTTTCGAGCTCCGCGCCGCTTGCGGAGTCAATGGTTCCTCCTCCCCTATGTTAGTGCTGGGCGGGGTAGGAGGATGATGAGCAAGACAAATCTCGGCTGACGGCGTTTCGGTCTGTGTAGGCAGTAGATATTCCGTCTTTGGGACGCCAGAATCAACATCAAAGGTTGCTGTCCGTTCGAACTTCCCGAAATCCTCCCGTTCTGCGTCCATTCGGTTGCAGACTTGGTCGAGATGTCGGCGCGCCATTCCCCCATCTTCTAACGCCATTTCTACTATCTGTCCATTACTTATTTGAGCTGTTACTGGACACCAGTTCGCTTCTTGTTACAGTCGCGTGTAGACATTTTCGTTAGGCAAGAAGATTCGTGGTCGCGTGTGCACATCAAATCGCGTTTTCATCTTCGTCTTTTGAGGGATTAAGCAGATCTATCCGTGTGCGTAACTGCTGCTTGAATATCAATTCTGCAGGCAGAGAACCGGTTCGAGGATTTTGTTAACCAACTTAAAAGAGGATTTCCTGATGTCCGCTGGCTAATTCGTTGATATATATATATATATATATATATATATATATATATATATATATATATATATATATATATATATATATATATATATATATATATATATATGCTTATGCCTCTTTATCTAGCTGTGAATCACTGGTTTTCACCTAGAACATAGTTCGTGATGCAAAGGCAATCAGTATTTCGGCCCCAGAAGGCATTCGGTGCATGAGCACTGAACCCATTTATCGTATTTGAGTATGATACACTTTTTGGGATCGTAATAAATCGGGAGAGAAGAGGAGGTAAGGGCCGCCTTTGCCTGCTCAAAAGCATTTCCAGCAACGATTCTTCTCAAGGTAGCGATAAAGATGCTTCAGAATTGTATCCTATTTATTCATAAATCGACCAAAAAGGGAACTCACCCAAAAAAATAACGCAATCGACTAATATTTTTTGGAAGCAGAGCCGTCTTCAAGGCGTTGAGCCTGTGTTGGGGTGGGTGAAGACCAGTTTTCTCCACCTTAAATCCGAGGTATTCGACCGAGGCTGCAAAGAAAGTACATTTATCTTTCCAGAGTTTTAAACCTGCATCTTCTAAACGTGCTAGCACTTGGTTAAGAGTTTCTATGTGGCTATTTTCAGATAATCAGGTAGCTAATATATCACCCAGGTATGCCCAAAGTTGAGGTTTTGTCCTTCATGAGGCTATCAATCAAGCATCGAAATAAACCGGGAGCATAAATTCCTCAAAATGGGAGCCATTTGTATCGAAATAAACCCCGGTGTGTATTGACAGTTTCGGCGTCCCAGGATTCGGGATATAGGACGACTTAGTTGTAAGCATGCTTCAGGGCCCAAAGTTATGACTTGTTGCCACCCGAGATAGATGCGTACAGATCATCCATCCGTAGGGGAGAATAAAGATTCACTTTGGTTGCTGAGTTGATCGTCAGCTTTTAGTTACCATAGCTACGCACAGTACCCTCAGGTTTAAATAACAGGGACTATTGGGACCGCCCATTTTGAATATTGCCTGGGGCCGGAATAATGATTGAGATTGGAATTTCACAGGTGGTCTGTGGTAGTGTGTAGTAGAATTGTCACGAAACAGTCCTTTATGATTTGCCAACAGGGAATCAAGAGCCGAGGTGCATAGGATAGCACAGAGGTCATGCATCCTATCCTGTTCCGTCCGAGGATATTTTGGTTGTTGGCTTCCTCTGACCACATGAACTAGCAAATAATGCAGTTCTCCTTCATGCCCAACTTCGGCCGTAGAAACCCCTCGAACTTGAACGCTTTCCTTAGTCTAACTACGGAAAGTAGAACGAGCCGGAAGGAGATGGGGGACATTCCGAAGAGAGGCCTTATTGATGAGAGTAACAGCCGCACCAGTGTTGATTTCAAACTTCCCGGGATGACGATCCACCGGAGGTGTAATATTGTTGGGCGATTGTGGCGGCACGGTCATTGAGACCATTCGGAGTATCGCCTCGCCGTCCGCAGCTGGATTCGGGTACGTGGTATGTATGTTAGTGTTCGCCCGTCTTTTGAAGAAGCACACTCTTTCGGTGTGACCGCTTTTCATGCAAAACCGGCAAATTGTCTTCTGTTGTCTACAGTCTGACCATCGGACTTGGTGCTGACCGCAACGGTAGCAGGACGATTGATGTGTTGAAGGAACAGATGATTGCTGTTTAGATGAAATCCCGGTAGTGTTCCCCACAAAGACAGCCAATTCAGTTTCGAAGGATGATATCACTCCAGCGTTTGACTGATTCATCTGCCGAAGGTTTTGCCGTACGTGCTTTTGATGACTGGCGATACCACAGGCCCGCTCCCACGACAATTCTTTCTTCTCTGATAACAGATATTCCCGCACTTTTTCATCGCGCAAACCAACGATCAACTGTTGAACGAACATTGCCTGCCCGAATTTGCGTGCCTTTATATTTTTATATCTGCAGTCCTGGATGGTGAGAGACAGATTCATTCTAAAATCACTAATGCATTAACTGTATTCCTGACACATCTGATAAAACCGAAGGCGGCTCACAATGATACGTTTCCTTTTCCGCCCCACGCCGCCTCAAGCTTTTTGTAAATCAGTAGCCTCTTGCAAATTAAGGGAGTCGAATTACCGTTGCCTCAACTCTCCGAGATTAGTTCGGAGTAGTTTCAATTTCGAGTCAATGTCTAGGGTAACTGAGGGAAACAAAATCAGAATTAGCTCAATTTAATTCTTAAATTTTTTCTCTATTGTAACCATGAGTCATTTGAGGGTTTTGAAGCGTTTTTCGACGAGAAGAGTAACGGTTTAGGCAGTAATGTAGCCATGTTCATTACACTGCGTTGCGAATGCTAGGTTTCCAAAACAGAAGACTGGTTGAAAGCAGGACGTGTACTGAGAACGGTAACCAGCACAGGTGAGGAGTCTTGGGGTCATGGCGGGTTATATAGGCCAAGGCGGGAATGTCATAGGCTGAAGAATGGACACGCTGATCAAAGGGAACTGGCCCTGCGTTTATGACCTTGAAAGTTGCTTTGATGTGCAGGTGTAGAGTGATGACTAGGCAATGCTGTACAATCAGCATAGGGCACCCAGCGTAGGGCAGTTCCTTTCTCATGTTCAACCATGATTTCTTTTACTCAACATTTTAGTATGGGGACATCATACAAGAGGAAATCAATCTGCTTGTCGATTTCTTGCTTGCCTTATTTCCTCCCTGCGTGCAGCACCAAATGTTGTGAACTCACTCGGCCCAGTGCGGAGCTTATTTCATTCAATCTTCTACCTCTTTTTGCGTATCTACCATTGGGTATGTCATCGCTGGCTCAGTTTCTGTCGCGTAATTAGACGGAAATCCAAAACGTGAAATAAGACTTGTGACCACTATTTTCATATGCTTGAATTTTGAACTTTTTTCTCCTTTAACTTTATCTGCTATACAAACGAAACAATCGTATAATAAGTAACAGGACATTTTCATGACCTCTGTCTTATATGCGTTGACAAGGCACATCGTACTTTGAATATTCCGATATATATATCCCTAGATGAGTAAATGGTTCCCTTTAATACGAACTGGTTCCACAAACTGTTGAGTTATGTGACCCCTATAAAAGGATATTTTTACCTGAAAATATCGTTCAGATGCGTCCTGGAGGAAACAATGGATTCTGAAAACGGTAATCATATTCATGCTGCCGACATAGGGCAATCTTAAATTTCCCCTTTTCAGAGGGAAAAACGGGGTATCCCGGTTGTTGTATTGACAGTTCAAGTTCAGAATTGGGACAGTTGTCTTTACTCTGATGGGAGCCTCATTGGCGACCCCCGTCTTTAGCTGCGCTTCTACGTCTTAGTTCATCAATTTCATTTTATTCCTTTATTGCTACTTATACGCCATCAGTACAACAGTTTTCGGAATAATATTTAATCAGTTTACCATAGGTTGTAGGCCGTCAAACTTAAAGCGACGCATTTTACGCAATTATCCGCCAAATTTTAAAACTTGCTATGACATTTTTTGTTTTTATTTTGCAAGTATTTTTACGAAGGACTCTACTGTAATTTCAATCTTTTGTTTCGATCATCAGCTCAAAGTATTGCAGAGACCATGTCCACTGTGCGAACACCAGATTGCTTTACACCCCTAGGAACTGAGGTAGAACTCCTAAAATTAACAAATCAATTTTCTTCATAGTTGTTACAGACTTTATTTGGACGTATAAATTTAATTCCAATGCCGTATTACATAAAGTGAGTATAATGTTTTTGAACTAATGAAAGACCAAATCTGATCAAAGTGTTTGGCCGAATTTCCAGGTTGCCTTATTCAAAGTTGAGAACCCTTATTTGGCAGCATTTTAAATATCAAGGAACCCCGATTGAAGTCCTTAAAAACGTACCTGCTCAGAGCCACTTGCGTACTTGTTTAAATGTATTTTAAATAGGGACTAACAACAAACTTCATTGCAGTTTACCACACAAATTATATAATTCTGGCTCTTAGACAAATAACTTTTGAGCCGCAAATGGTTACTGCAATTGTGGGAAAATCCTGTCTAACGAAATTGTATTTTCAAGGGATTGGAGTACTTTCCTAAGCGTAATATTTCATAGTTTAATATATTTTGTCGGGAACTTATATTTTCCTTACAAACAAAATGGCCTTAAAATTGTCCAGTCCTCCATATTTTTGGATATTTCCCATGCATTTAAAAATGTCAGTAACATTTCGATCGTTTTAGGAACTACTGTATATAGAACATGAGTTCTTATTTGTTTAGTTGTTATGAATTTTATACTTTTACCACGTATTTTTACCATTTGTAGTAGTTCTCATGGTAATCAATCTAAGCTTCGCTCAAAGGCCACCGATTTCTGACCGATGTCTTGGTCGCACATCCTAACTCATGAAACCTCTATAGGTAGGCTGCGAGAACATTATATTTTGTAACCAATTAAACGCGACTTTCTGTATTAACTGGGGTTATTATCGGCTCAAAATAACTTCAGCTCCAAGGACGAGCGAAACTTTTGTTAAAATTAAAGGAAAAAAATAAATAAACCACAGCGTTTTATTTTCCATTCAATCTGTCTACGTCATGTACCATGAATGAGTGATTCCATCAGATTTTAACTGACATTCTGAAATACTCTTTCAACTGGAATGGATTAAATAAAAGGAGAAGTAATTTTGATTAACATGCGGCTTACTCTCAAAAGATTGCAGTCATGCCAGGATTCTAGCTATAAATACGCCTCTTTCTTGCCACCTGCACCAACAGCCTTTGGTAAAAATGACTATTTTAGTAATCTGATATGAAATCCTCCGTGAAATCGAAATACAGCTCAATTAACAGAAAATCATGTCTTATTCAAATTCTATGCTCGAAGAAAGAGCATATTTTGGTTTTAAATAAGTTGGGAATTATGCAATTTTTAGGGCCATAAAATTTTCATTCAAAATAACCTCGTATCTTTCTTTTTATTGCTGTTCCTTATTAAGTATACAACACAGTCCACATCCATGACTTAAATCTTAGAATTTCAATATTTAATCCTTCTAATTGCAAAGATGAGTTTTTGATTTTCCTTTGATGAAAAGTATGCAGCTTTAGAACATAAACTTTAAGCGCAAGTAGGAAGGCAGATAGGAGTTAAAATTATTCTGGAATCGACAACCGTTTTTATAACTAAGTATACCCTTTTTCAAGTACGAACTTTACAGTGGTTATTATCTACTAAATAAGTATAAGAAAGTATTTTAATAATGTTTTCCATACACTAGATTACAGTATATAATGGCATCAAAAGTCGACGAAAAAAATCCTACCATACAAAAAGTCAGTTTTTACGGAGTGTGGTTTGTCCAAAAAACGAAATCTTGGAGTGACTGAAATCTTTTTTTAGATTGTGCTGCACCACACGTAAGCAATCCTTCCTGCCAAAAATACATTCATAAATTTCGATTAACATTTCATGAGATTCGTCGTTGACTATTCGTCGGAGGAGGCGAGTAAGATCTCATAGTAAAATTACAGTTCGTAAGAGATATAAATTTTTCTTGTTGTTTGAATTTTTCTGCACCTTGTGCCTGCTTTCTTGTTCATTAGATCGTTTACCCGTGTAAATGTTAAATCTTTAATTATGTTCGGTCTCCGTGGCCCTCTCCAATCAGATACAATGGTGAAGGACGTCGTCCTAGTTGTGGGTGCGTGTCCTAAGGATTACCCTGATTGGTCGGCCACTCACTGCCCACACGCCAAAGAAACTGTCTGCGTGGGATCAAACAGAGGAAAATTTGCACAGGCCCTACGAGCCAGGTATCAACTAGGAAATTTTTAAAACCACTGCATACCAAGATTTGACATCCGAAGTGAAAATCATATCAGTAAATGTTCTGTGAAAAACCAATGATAACCAGTCAAGGCATTTGTTGGTGTTTTTCGTCGGGCCTAAAACACGTTACAGCGTTCCATCGGGCTATCGGTCCTTGCAACTAACTGGAGTTAACGCCTGACAACATGATGTGGCACAAGAAGATTACAGTCACTCCTCGTACTGCGAATTGAGCGCACCACAGACCATTCTCCTGCTCGGATGCTCTAGTGGACGTTCCAATTTTCTTTGCCTCCATCGACAGTATAAATCGCCCTGCGGTAGGTGAACACGTCCTAGGACTTGAGCTTGTACTTTCAGAGCTAAAAGGAAAGACCACGTTCATGCGTTCCGATCAAATGAGCGACACTTCCACCTTGATCTGAAATTTTTCAGAAGACGTTTCCAAAGCCAAATGGCAGGGCATTGGGATGGTGTTAGAGGACCAAGGTGATCCGTTTCGAACCCTCGGCATGGGAGTTTAGGTATGTGCGGCTGACTTATGATAACCACTGGCGTTCTTTTCAAAGCCATTTTACTGCCCAATGTATTCCTTCACTTAAGCGTCTCTTGTCATAATTGGATCATCCGGTTATATGGTCAGGTACATATCTAGAATTGGGAACAGGACGGCCTACTTCCCACTCCAACACAAATATCGCAGATGGAAAATTTTATTTGACTTACGCAACAAAACGCATGCTAATGGAAAGTCAGCCACACGAATGCATAGTACATTACGTGGCAGCTTTAAATTGCCGGAGATGTGGTTAGACCTTCACGATTACTTCTAGCACTAAGCACGGCGTACTGAGTAGGCACCTATCATTAACCGCCACAGACCATGGGTGGATCATGAATTAGATGGCAGTTTTCGGGCCCTATTAGCCAAAATATCCAAACTCCACTACTACTACTCAGGTGGAAGCACGATAGGCGGGTCCCAATTAAAAAGCTATTGTGTTTGCTACTGAAAAGCTTAGAGTAGGTTGTCTTGTAAAGCAACAGTTCACCGGGCTGACCGTGGGACAATGGGGACAATTATTTACAGAGCTTTCATTTCATTGGATGCCTACCGTTTCTTTTTTTCATTTTGTACGGGTTATTTTTACCGTTTTTCGTGCTTTTTTGTTATTCTTAGAATAACAAAACCCCTTTTACCAGGGTTGCCGTAAGACAGGCTCTACAGGTTTAATCATTTAATCTGGGACCCACCTATTGTGCTCCTACCCAACCTCCTTTCCAGATGGCCTTCTCCGGGCAAGCCATTGGTTAATTGTTGCCATTCATCCTCAGGAAAGATCAGTACACTCCTTAATATGCTAAAACGGATCCACAGTCAATTGCGGTTTAGGAGATTCTCAACTGGTATGGTCAATCTACCCTTTTAAGGACTGAAGATCAGGATACATGAGTGCCTTCCTTATGTGACCACTATGACCCTCTCACCTGCATCAAGTGTAGCTCGATTCATTTTGATGACGGGCTCGTGCGTGGCATGCTAAAACGGATCCACAGTCAATTGCGGTTTAGGAGATTCTCAACTGGTATGGTCAATCTACCCTTTTAAGGACTGAAGATCAGGATACATGAGTGCCTTCCTTATGTGACCACTATGACCCTCTCACCTGCATCAAGTGTAGCTCGATTCATTTTGATGACGGGCTCGTGTGTGGCACGCGTAAACAGGTTGTTTATCTTTGCCAGCCACCGTGCCCGAGCTGATCTACAGTCATCTTGATATTATCTCGCCATAGGAGCAAGGTTAATGAGGGAGGAGGGAATGATGCAAAGGCTGCGAAAGCCTGCTTCCCCATAGCCGCACGCTCAATTCCTCATTTCGGCGTCCATCTCACGGGGGTAGGGGTGGAAGTTGTCGCTAGTGGTCAAACGATCGTTCTTGCACGTTTTCTTATTTCATATGCATCTCAAGAACTTGATGATCGATAAATGCTGCGATAACCCAGGATGATACTTATAATCTCGATGCTCACTGAACAGGTGGTACGCCTGTGTAAGTGTCTGAACACATATGCTCATCGCCGAAGTACCCAAAAGTATCCTTCTACTAACCGAAACGTAGTTAAAGGACATTTTTAAGATGTAATATTACATGGTGGTTGGGTGATCCATTTCTTGTTTCCTTGCCATCCTCAGATGATCATACCCACACTCCAAGCTGAGAATTCTTGGCATTTGAGCCAATGCTAGTTGCTCATGCGGCATATGAGTTGGGCGTTCGGTAGCCGCTTGCCCTCACGGTCATCAACGCTGCCGCGTACCCATGTCGCCTCCGTTCCGCCTAGCACGCGTGACAAGCTCTGCGAACGCGCGTGACTCAACATCCGGCGTGTGATGCCGATCGATATTACTCTCTTCACTGATTCGCCGCAGCCGACTGGCGCTTGCCCCATTCGAGCGCTAACTGCAAATTCTCCTGGTGCTGCGTGTCAGTAAAGGCTTGTTCATCCAACCTTAACCCCTGTCTTCTGATTTGGGAACTTTCCAGTTGTCGGCCATCGCACTTCGACCGTACTACAACCCTAGCTATACGACAGTTCGACCGTCGTAGTCCGACGATGTCCACCGTATGCTCCATGGGAAAGTGGAGCAGGGACGGTGACTTGCGCGTGATTTAGTTTAAAGTGATAGTAGACTTGCGCTGCATCTACCGCACTCTCTCCTCCTCCCACACCTGAGCCCGGTGTCAAGACAGAGTCAAGAAGACCGGAGGCAGGAGAGGACGCAGGTGGCTGGCGTGGCTGGGTCCCCTAAGTCCTAGCCGCCCCTAGGTGTGCCACCACACCTCCATGTTCGGCATTTGTTATGGGAGCGCAACCCGAATAACGCCTGCCGTGCCCTAATGTGACCCCCGTGTTGGTCCAACGCAACTACCACGTTGCCCACGTCTTGGCGGAGTGATCTGCCGGTAGCGCTTCTTCTTGTTTGGAACTAGCAGAGAAGAAGGTTCCACGTACTCTCTCAGAAAAAACGGTTTGCAAGACTTTCACCGTTTTTAACCTTTCACTATAGGGATCTTCAAGCTTGTGGATTCCTTTTGTTAAGATTTAAACTCTCCTTAGCAGATTCAAGTGACTACTTTTTAATTTATTTTCTTTCAGTAGTTGGGAACTTTCGCATTCATATCCAACCATTTTTACTTTCGAGTGTTTTTTGATTTGGAAATTGCTGCTACTTATGATGTGCCGCAGTTGGATTAACTGCATACTGGATAGGTTTGATTGTGATGTCTAGGCGCTTAGTCTTTTTTTTAAGCGGAACCGTTCAACTGACCTGACACCAGAAGCGAAGTTCACAATTGCCCCCTGACACTTTTTAAGCATTTGGCACCTGTCCTTTCTGTATGGGACCTGTGTGATGCAAGACACCGAAATTTACGGAGGCTTAAAATTACTCGTAAACCGGCGCCAACGAGTGTCCCAAAGCTTCGAAATATTCATGGACGGTATTAAGTGAAGTCAAAGCATAGGAGAGATATTAAACGTGCTATTACTGCGCTCTGATGTACCAACGTTTTCAGAAAAACGACAAATTCTGAAAATGTCAGAAAACGCTGTAACAGTTTAAACTTGAGGTTGAAATGTGTAGAAAGTTATTCAATGCAAAAAGGTGCGTAAATAAATCAGCATAAGTATAATTACGTTCAAGTATAGATTCAAAAACGGTTTCATTGGAGTTTACTGTCTTATCGTCCGTTTCTACATTGAGATGAGTTTGACTAATATAAATAGGTTTTCGCTTGACTGCGCCCATAGAGACCTTACAGGAGTAAAAAATCATAAACTGACGTGTTGAGAGACCGGCCACTGACCAATGTATTTAAATAAAATTATTCAGATGCAATCGTCAACATACCATTTTGCGTATATTAAGAAAGCTCACAGTTCGTCATCTTTTTTCATAAGTATTTCTGGTGTTGAATTACGATGAGTTTCAGATCGTCCTTGAAATAAGATTGTCAGTTTTTTCCGTCGATTGCCCATTAATGTAGATGCTGTTCTAAGTGTTCACCAAAACCTTCAAAATAAGATATTTCTTAAAAGTATTTACGGAATTATTGATTTCTTGAACCTTCTTTCTAATGCAGATGGTCATTTGGGCCATATTTGTAGATCCACCGAAACATGAAACCTCATCGCCGAGGTAGCAATCGATATGTCTCGGGTGGATTCACAAACTTGCTGTTATAATCTACCTGTATGGGATTCCACAGCAAACCCCTTTTAAAAGCTCTTACGTCGGTTTTTCGCTGACGGATGTCTGTGTACGTTACATTTGCCCTAGATTAAGTCACCACACCAATCAGCGTGGTGACTTAATCTAGCCGGCCACCTGCGCCCTCTTCCATCTTCAGTCTTCTTGACGCTGTCAGAACACCGTGCTCAGGTTGGGGAAGAGGAGAAAGTGTGGTAGATGCAGCGCAAGTCTACTATCACTTTAAACTAAATCATGCGCAAGTCACCGTCCCTGCACCACCCTTTCGTGGAGCATACGGTGGACATCGTCGAAATCGATGGTTGAACTATAAGATTAATTCAAGGTAAATTTGGGACATTTGACCGTTTCGTTTACCTCACCAAAAAAATAATGAGTTTTATGGTACAAATGGAAGGACCCACTTTCTCTGTATACTGGAGCCTTTTTCGCTATATTTCTTTACGTATAGGCTCCATTCTAAGATTGTAAATGCATAACAAAAAAGCCGTATACATACTAAGATATCGTGAAAACTGTTCATCTTCTCCCCTTTCCGTTTCTAAATTATACATTAGCGAAAACTAGCTCACGTAAAAAGTATCGTTACATATGCCTCCAATTTAACGTAGCTTTCGGTGGGGATCAGTCGTACTAACCTGAAAGTCTAATTCGAAAATATATAAAAAATTTGGGCCGTTTAAACAAGGCGTTGCCAGTAGACTTTATTACTTCGTTTGAGCGCATTAAAGTGCATGGATTTCAAAAGCAGGTCTTTTAAACGCAATAAACCTTCCAAGATTTTAAAAATTACCTTTTTGTACTTTGCCTCATCTGATTTATAGGGAGAAAAAATTAATTTTCTGGCGTGGTAATTTCCATGTGGTAAAACGCACGAGTTTAAGTTACCCTCTTCTCAAAGAAAAACAGTCGCGGACAAGCAAAATTAGCCTGGGATAGCCCCAAGCATAGAAAGCTGTCAAAATACAAGGGGACATGTTACCGACGATTGATCGTTTCAATTTCCGTCGTCATGTTTCGTTAGATAGGTTATATACTGTACACGCTCATCAGTGGCATGAAAATTCATGCGCTTACATTTCAATAAACCCGCAATTGTCCCCGTCATCTTACTTAATAATCAGCCGATAAATCGCTCAGGATCGTGCCAATTTTACTGTCACAACTGTCAAAAATGGCGACTTGCAATTGACCTTCTTTTCACATTCAAACCAAACACCTAGCGTCCATGAAAGTGGTACAATCGAGGCTATCACATGGTGGTCAGTCCTACGTTGTTGTGTTAACTTATGTTGTCCGGGCCAATAGGACCTTTAGACCCGGTGCCGTATAAAACAAAAAGCTGAACGCCAGTAAATGGAAAATATATTCAGTAGAGAAAGACTGTGGAGAGCAGGTTGGAAGAGACGAAAATTGGTAAGGTGCATCCGTCTGGGATACTGCCCACTGTGCGGCTGCTGGCGGGGCTCGAGAGTTAGCCCCCTCCAAGGCAAAACGGGCCGAGGGAGTTCCGTTAGCGCTCGGGAAACGTTCACCAACGGGTGCCGCCAGACGAGGATAAAAGTCCGACCGCGTTAGAGCCGGCGTCGCAAGTGTGAATGAGGCATCCGTCACAGTATGTCGGCGTCGGCCTTGACGTTGATTGGCCTAATTGAGTATCCGGGATTGGCTGAGAACCAGACGGCACATGCAAGTACGCGTGACAGGCATCCGTAGCAGAAACACTACCGTTTGACTTCACTAAGGAAGCTGCAGCGCATTTCCCTCGTCTCACTACGCCTACGGTCAGCCATAACAGGACTGATCGTATTACAACCCTCGTATTTTTTTCCTTCTCCAACTTACGTCAAAGTAAATTTGATCTGTATGAATTCTGATGTCGAAACCATGTTTCTTTCGTTGCTTTTGCAGTTGGGATGGGAGAAAAGAGTTTTCTTTCACACCCCTTCAGAAGAAAACTAACACGTGTAATTGGGGGAGTCCATTCATCTGAGAAGGAACAGCTGTGGCGTTTTCGTGAGTACATACAGCAGATGTGATATCTCAAGAAATGTTAGCCGAAGTTCTAAGATGTGTTTTCGATTTGAAATTTTTTTTAATAGGGTCGTAAGATTAATTATCGTGCAACATAATTCCAGCATAGTTCAGTTGCATCAAGATACCGGCTCTTGCACAAGCTTATTTCCCATTGTCTGCAATAAATACACTTGGGAAAAAATGAATACGGGACTGGTATTCAATTTAACACATTTATTTTTTGATGACCTTGTACATTGAAATATACTTTATAGAAAGCATGCACAAAAATTTTATAGTTGATATAAAATTATAATCTTGATAAACGACATGGTTGGATGTTGAGCACTTTATAATTATGAGATATTTGAGGCCATGAAATGTCCCTTCATAAGGCCTTGTATCTTTCCATTGATTAATGCTGCTTATACAGTATGAAATATGGCCCAACTCCATTTCAATATCTTCCTAATAACTTAGTGAAATGCATAATTCTACTTGAACAGAATGCATACAGCATGTAGTTTGGAAACCCTGAGTGTAAGTGTAACAGCAGGTGGAGCTCAAAATTATTCGGCAAATCAAAAAATTTTAAACAGAAGATACAAGTTGTTAGAGCATAATATTTCAATAAGCCGTGATTTTCTAAAAAAAGAGTAGGAGAATTAACACGTTTTTCTACATTTCAGCATTGAAAACCAACACCGCTTTCATATAGTGTAATTTTTGTAGGGGGTTCAAAAGAAGCTCATTCAGAAGCCAGCATCATAACACGACTAACTATGGCTTATGTTGCACGATAATTACTATTATAGCCCTGCTTAAGTTGTATTTTAGAATGCAGAACAAGTCTCAGAATTTCAAATAACATTTGCTGAGATTGAACACCTACTATGCAGTTGCCTAGAGCTACACAGGCAGTAATGGAGATTAAAGGAAGCAAGACTGCCTACGTGCAGTGAATCCTTACCCCTTGTCTGTTCGGAAAATCCATAAACATGTGGTGAATACTAAGTTTCCTTCAATTTAAAAGCCGATATTATCAGCTGAAGGCGGCGGGGTTTCAACTCGCCTCCCCTGGCTGGAGGAGGAGGAGAATGAAGAGGAGGGGATGAAGAGGAGGGGGAGGGCGAGGGGAGGAGGAGAGCTATTGGGTAGCGTTTGATGGCCAATTCAATTGGAAATATTTAAATTTCACACCGAGAGAATTCGAACTTGTGGCTGCACTGGTTGACCCCTCGAAATTGAGCCACCATTTTCCCCTCTATTCCCGTGTGAATATTCCCATGTGTACATGGGCTGGCCCATTTTGCGCATTAGCTACTGTTATTTACCATTATTTGTTTATTTTAACTACAATGATTAAGGCAATTGCAAATGACGCCAGCGCCGTTTTGAAAAATTTTGCGACTGGTTCACAGACGCCCGTCGATGATGCCGAGAGTTGCAGCTTTCGGTCACTTTTTATCCTTTGGTATTCTCCAGTATTATCAATTTTACGTACCAGTTTTTATCCACGCTGAATGGAGGTCCTTTTGTTGAAAATTTTGAAATAATACTTTCAAAATAAAGCGTATCGCTCACTCTCTTGGTCACCGCAACGACAGAATGGATATGTGTGCATAAGCAGTGTTTGTACTAAAAGCACTACACTCATTAGGCTTAATCCCCGGAAGACGGAAGAACGGAACTTTTTGCTGCCTCGGGCAGCAGTAGCCACTGGTAAAGCCACGTGGCTAGTGTTGACTGCGTCTAACTATGCCTGCGAAAGACAGAAAGAGTGCGATAATATTGTTGTGGAGCGAGTTCAAGCCTTCTCCGACTGGTGTGTATTGCATTATCCGAGTGGTGTGTCTAGTGGTCCATGCTGCATCGGCCGCGGGAAGTGGTGTCCCTTTGGATGCACTTGTGTGGAAGTTGGTCAAGTGGCTGTAGGGAGCGCGTCTGAAAGCTCTCACTGCGACGATGAGTGACCTTGAGGCATCGGGCCTTGAACAAGGACGTCGGGCGTGGACGGAATCTTTGTTGGCGCGATCGTGATAACGTTGGCCGGTGAGTTGGCTCGTTGTTAAGAGAGGATACAGTCCATCACTTTGGGTGCTGCAACAGACGAATACGTCTATGAAACAGACTCACTGTTTTCCAGAAAAGAAAACTGGGATAGAATGAAATGTTGAGAGTTTAAAAATTCCTCGGTACATACATATTGGCATGTTAGGTGCATGAAGAAACGCACAAAAAAGTGCTTATTTGTTAACGGGCGGAAGTATGCCTCGGACAAAGCAGAGCTACGTTCAGCTGCCAACACATGTGGATGACTACCTACACTACACAATTATATTCAAGTTTGACCTGGGACTGAATTTTAATGCCAACGTCCATTTCGATTCGTTGGCGAATTTGACCGTCGGCAACAGACCTTCGTTCAGATCTCTAGTATATCCTGACGAAGACATTTCGACGCTCGTTTCTGACAATGTCTACTGCGTGAGCTTGGATACGTGCGAAAAAACTGACCTTTGTTAAGACACCCCACTGCAAACGCGATACCAAAGTTAATTACCCCGGGTGAGGCGGACGGCACAGAAATACTGATCAAGTCGCATGTTTACTCGATTAGGACGTCACAGTTTCCTCATTTAACTGCAGAAATAAACCTCCATACTTAAGATATAAACATACTGAAGACAGCAAATAAGCATAAAAGACAACTCCAGTATCCATTTTCTTGTTCAAAATACTTCTAGTTGAGTGCACGTGTTGTATCAGGCGGTAAAGATTGACCACAACGAAGCGGCTCATAAGACAGCACTGAAATATTTAAAATCCGTTACCTGTACCGTTCAAGCCATCACCGTCGTATTACTTTGGGGGTTCGGAAGGACATTAAGGACGCTCGTCGTAGGCAAGCTCTTGACTACTTCAAAAAAGAGTAAAAATATTGCTGCTTTTTAATTTCCTCAGAAAGTAATTACTAAAGTTTAGTAACTCAATTTGAGCTAAGATCCATAAGCGCAGATTAATTTACTCCAAGTTAGCGATTTATTTCTGGACAAGTTAAAATGCAATAATTTCCTAACTGGAGCATCTACCAGAAAGCGCACATGGAATGCTGGGGCACCAAATGATGAGCCGAAACATACAGCGACAAAAAATCGTGAAAAGCATGTCTAGACTTTTAGCTGTATGGTATGTAAGCCCAAAATGAACATAGTTTTGACATGAAAGACTCATTAGCAGGAAGTAAATTTTCTTAACACTGGATTGCAGCTGAGGACAAGTTGCTTCTTACTGACCAGAAATACAAAGTCGTGTACTGTTGGTTCGATGATAAATCTACACGTATAAATAGCAATGGGGGGCTTCAAGCTGGCCTGGAGAGTGGGTAAATTTGAAGATGAGTCACTCATCTAAATCAAACAAAATTTTGAATTTGAATTTATCTTCATGAAAACTGTATCACATTACACAATCCTCTTAACAGTGTTGCTACAGTCTTAGTGCGCTTTTCGGGTAGCCACGTGGCGGACGAGCCGTCCAACTGAAGCTACGTTAGGCTATAAATTTTATATAAAACTCAGGTAAGAGTCGCTGACACCTCGCGATATTGCATGCCGTTGGATAATTTTTCTGTCAGGACTCCAAAATACGGATAATACAGGGAAATTTTTCGGATTGATAGAAGAATGTAGTTCAGTTTTATAACTTCTTAAGTTGATGCAAAACTAGTTTACGGTAGAGCCAGTTAGTACGCATAAATAATCTGAATAGAAAGAATTTGCCAAAATTGTGTCTCCTTAGGAGTTGGTCAATGGTGATCCTGAATGGAAAAACATCCTAACTGCGGTTAGGCAATGAACGCCTTCGGAATGTCACGAGAACGCCGATCAGCCGGTCGTTAATTCTGATTGGTGCATACTGCATGAACGGTCGCCTATGCTATTGGTCGTGATGTCGCCATCAGCCAATCAAAACTTACCTACCACTTGAATTAGTGGACGTCGCGCAGACGCCCCACTTTACTCTCCTCAGTCTCGTCGTCGGTTGTGTTCTCTGATCGCCAGCCAGGAAACAGGTGGACTATCTGTACCGCAATGGGCGCAATTTTTTCTAAACCCTCCAGTGAAAAAAACGGTTCTGGACATCAAGCAAGTGTTCCGGCATCCCGTACCGGCAGCCTTTTGCGAGTCACGTTAAAACGCAGCGGTAGCCGAACAGGCACACTAACCAAAAAAGGATCCAAAAAGTCTCAAAAGAGTGAAAATGCCTCTAAGGAGCATTCGCCGCAGTTGACCTCGGTTACAGCTGACAGTGAGGCTGCCAAGGATTTACAAGCCGCCGTGCAAAAGCAACCGAAAACACCCGAGATCCGGCGACAAGCTGGTGACACTAGCCTTCAAGAGGACTGGGAGAATCTCACGGCCTCGACTGCAGGTATTGAAGCTGCAGCCCCGGTCGCTATTCCTGAATCTGATGCTGACAATGGCCTACTTTCTCTCTCTTCTAAGGTCCAAGCAGCAGTAGTGGAACCAGTGAGTGTCATTTCCACAGGTGGCGGAGTCCGAATCTCCCCAGCAGATGGTTCCAGGAGCCACCGGGTCAGCCGTTGAACCCCAGACTGCCATTAAAGAGTTTGTCGATAAATCGATCTCCGAGGCAACCACGCGTAACGAAATGGAATTGGTATTGGGTGAGAAAGCCCAGCCGGTCGTCGAAACCGAGTCTACCATGGAGGTTACTCCCGAAGCCGAAGTGAAACCAGAGTCAGAAGAGACTGGTCTTGTGCAGCACGATGATGAGTTCACAGTCCTTCAGAAAACGTCGCATGATTTAGAGGATTCTGCTTCAGGAGTCGGTATAGCAGGACTTTCCGGAGGAACTGAAAGTATACCATCCGAGGTACCCGAAGTCGAATCTACCAAAGAACTCGAGTCCGAGAACCTAGATCTTCCATCAGACACAACCGAGGTTCCTGTCGATAAAGAAACTGCGATCGAGACTGAAACACAGGCACTACAGCCCGAAACTGAGGCAATCTGTGACAAGCCTGGTTCTGAACACCAACAAGCTCCAGATGATTTAGGAAAGGAGTTGGTATTACCAGAAATTGTAGACAACACAGCGGCTGAAGTTGAGCTTCCGAGTGAACAGGGTCAGGCATTGCCGTGTGGGACGTCGCCAGCCTCTGATTCAACTCCTGTGGAGACAGAACTTCGACTGGAAGCTGACAATGTGTCCTCACAACTCAAGGAGGGAAATTCCGATATGCAACCTATTTTTGAAGGACATAATGAAAACTCAGTCGACGAAGCCACTATGGCTACCTCCATTCCGGACACCCCGACCAAAACCGTCATGCAGACGCAGGAGCACAGTGAACCCGAAGTTCCATCAGCATCTGACGATCCCTGTGAAGCACCACCGAATACTGAAACTACCGAAACTCAGTCCGCACCAGAGCCTGCTGAAGAACAGTCCGTAGCAGTCGAACAGCAACCGACAGAAGTTGAGAAAGAAGAGGCCCACGCACTAGCGGATTCCTTTGGTACAGAGAGTCATCAGGAATCTGAGACTTTAGATTTGGCTCAGACGCACGAGGTTAATACTAACCTGGCGGATGCAGTGGCCACTGTCCCCGATGTCATGGAGATCGCCGCAGCAGCTCCTGCAGGGATTAGTCTAGAGGCGCCCTCCGAGGAACAATCTGTAGCAGTCGAGCAGCAGCCAACTAAAGTTGTGGGCGAAGAAGCCCAAGAACTAGCGGATCCCTGTGGTACGGAGAGTCATCAAGGATCTGAGACTTTGGATTTGGCTCAGACGCACGAGGTTAATGCTAACCTGGAGGGTGCAGATGCCATTGCCACTGAGGTCATCGAGGCTGAACTCAAGGATAAGGAGGGGGTCGATCAACCCGCGGAGGAGACCCTCGGTGACCAGAACCAAGAAGTTGAGTCATTCCATGGAGATGCGTCTTACGAGCCCCCTAAGGAAGAAGGACAGATTCCGAGGGAAGGGAACCCGAGGTGATTCCTGAAGACCAGCATGTTCAACAGACGGATGAAACTTCTCTGTGTGTTGATGATAACGATGCCCTCTCTGATCAAAACAAGGCTATTTCTGAGGGCGTTAAAGGGGAAATGGTCGATAATCACGAAGTAACTGACCATTTTCCTGAAGAATCTCAAGGCACAGTAGAGGATGTTGGGTCCGTTCAGGTTGACCAACCGTCTTCCGAGTCTGTATTAAAATCCGCATTCGAGGAGCATCCTGCATTCGGCGAAACCTGTCTGGGAGATGAGAAACTGCCTGCCACAGATGTCCGGATCGGAGATGAAGGCAGCTGTTTGACCACGGACGAGGCTCGGGACCACGTTACCGACCTGAAAGCTGCCTGCGAACGGGATCTTCTGCCTCTTGAAGAAACTAATGGATTCCACAAAACTCCAGCAGAGGTTGAAGCCAGATGAACATATACGCATATGAAAGCCGGATTACAATTTAACGGTTCAATCTACCTTGCTATGACCATTTTTCACTTTATCTCGCATTTGGTTCTTTACGTTGGACTGGAAGTCATCATGCAAACCACAACACAAGCTTTTTGTTTCTCCATGCCTCCCGGACAACCATAAACCTTCGCCTAAATGTAAATCACACTTTGAAGAGTTCGGTTGAGGCAGCATCTGGCCTTCCTACCTTGCAGTCCCCTCATGAGAAGTCATGATTTTGTACTTTTTGTAGAATTTCATGCGCCATCATGTACCCATGTTCGCCTGCAGCAAACTTGCTCTTTTCGATTGAATACTTCTTCATTTCATTGAAACTTTTTATTATATAGGATGTTCCCATCCTCCCGCAATGTGACTATGACCATGCAGGTAGACGAATTTAGGCACCAAGTAAACGCTCATGACTGTAGTTCACCTGGCATTGGGCCAATTTTTTGGGAATCTCTTTAGTAGGCACTATGATCTCTCCCTTTCGTGCATATCATTTTTGAGCGCATCTTAACCTTCATCATTGCTATGCTCTTGTCTTCTAACGGGTACGCATGCAGGGCTGACTATTAGAAAGTGGTTTATTTGCCAATTAACGAGCTTTACTGAAAGCAAGATCACTAGGCATTTCGTGGGTGTTGTCAATGGCAGGGCACCCAGTCTCAAACCCTCTCCCAGACAAAACTACTCATTCGGTCACGGCGTCCCCAAAGGCACGAACTTCGTCCATGCATGAGGCGAGCACAGCCGTGTGATGGTTGCTCACGTGCGCAGGGGATCTAATGGCCAAGTCAGCTGATTTATCGATCGGTAGAGTACACTTCGCACACTGGCGTCGCAGCGATTCCGCCATTTGCGAAAGCGGGATTTGACCATTCTGTTGGTTAGAGGAGACCATTTGTGGGCTCGGTTATCCTCTCTACGGTTTTTACATAGAGGGGAATTTTCACACCTAGATATGGTTGAAAAGAAGCTGTTGCAAGAAATCGCAACGCGAGGACGACGGTTCTCTATCTGTGCGCTGGCTTTTTGGCTCGATTTGGCCGTGGGGTACCTCCTATCTGTTTAGTTCTATGAAAACGACAAATTTCTGATCTTCTGGTTAAACCCGCACGTTCCAACCTAGATGCTTCCAGGCCCTGGTGTACCTTAAAGTATTCTTAGAGGATTTTCTCATTCTGGCCGTCAACACCCTCTCCAAATCAAACCAAAAGCCAGGATCACGTCTGGCATATAAGACGTAACAATTACTCTGAAAGTTGCGTTTCACTGATCTGAGGTTAAGAGGGTCTAAGTGAATTCGGAAAGAGAAAAGAAGCTGGGCTTAAGTCCCATGTCTGAATTCGTAGAATGGTTCGATCACGATGTCTGATAAACCACAAATAAATCTTCCAGCCTCCCTTGCATTTGTCAGTTAAAATATATGGGCATTGGGGCTTTTGCGACAGTGCGTTTACCGGTGTCAGTTGACCAACTCTGGTTTACACATTTTTACGCAACTCCGTCCAGTGCTCACATCTGGAATATAAACTTTGCGAAATACTTTCGAGAATAACATACAACCTATCTGTCGATTTTACGAGCTGCAGGTTTCAAAGCGAGCGGTCTGCTTGGTGAAGCATTTCACCGAATGGCTGACAGCTAACCTGTTGTCCCGAAGATTGTGACTGTGTTCGGTTCTTGGTCTGGACTTTTCAGACTACGTCCTTTATCCCATGGTAATGATTCAGACACGTTTTTGCTTGTATCTCTAACCTGTGGGTCCGCCCACGCATGATCCCTCGAGTAATTAAACAGGCAACGCTACCGTCTTCCCACCGATCCGCTACAACCGATGACTCTTCTCCCAGCGTGTGGGCAAGTATGTGCGCACGTGCCACTAGATATCGTCGCAGGTCTAAATGAATCATAGGCGCACGTTAGTCATCACCGCGTTCCTTAGGCTGGCATGCAAATGTCAGCCTGGTCATTTCTCGTACGCCTTACGAGGCCGAAATTTCGCAACCCATCGGAAGCAGAGGTACACAATGTAATGACGACGGTATGGCCTGATGACGAGGCGACTGCCGACAACGTAACTAATCGGCCCAGTTACTCGTCCCCTGTTTTGTTCCATTGCTGTAGTGTCCCGGTAACCAAGACACATCTTCACATAGTTTCTAAAATGCAGGAAAAAAAAATCAAAATTAATCCTCAAGGGCTTGGTTTCTGGTGGGCCTGCATTGCAAGGATCAGATTTCCGTACAGCGATTCGAGGAAGTATGGATCATTTATTTTTATAAGCTAGTTAGTACTGGAGGTAAAACGAAAATCCCTTAAAACATCGCAAACCAGGGAATTTGGTTGATTTTATTCACACCAACAAGGACGGAAAAGCTGTCCAAAATTCTGCGCAATTCAACAATGATCCTCATTACTGAAATTCCGGTCTGAGAAGTGAAGGAAGGTTGTTTCGATGCCTGTGCGCTGTTTCGAGTTTCCAACGCCTAACAACTTTCACCACATGTTTGCAGCCTGAAAGAGTTAGCCATTCCAGTTTTATCTGGAAAAAGTATGTTGCCTTTCATTTTACTCCTAGTAAAATCTAAAATATGGGGGTTAGGCTATAGAGATTTGATGAGGATGATACGGAGGCGTATGTTCTGTTGACTGATCTTCTGAATGCCTGCTTACTCATAACATCAGTAGACGGTACTAACTAAAGCAAAAATTGACCAAACCAGTTCCATAACACCATGATCTGTCAGATAAAGTTTGAGTTCTGCTCCGTCTCGATGAGTGCGGGAAACGATCTATGGGACACAGGCACCATGGGACCAGTGTCAGCAATGAGATGAGTGAATTTGAGCATGAAAAAATTAGTCAGCCTGTATGCTCTCGTCTCAACCGTTTTTTTCCAACCTCGATTACTTTTGCCTCCATACCTGAAACAGAATTAAGCGCAGACTTTGTTCAGCGAATTGAATTTTATGTAGGGTGAACGTACTACTTTAATTGTACAGACGAATTACAGTAGCTTACTTCATTCCAGGAAGCCTGACTATTCGTTGGCCACAGCTGGCATGACGTGGGCCAGTTGATCAGTGGTAAAGCATGCAGATCGAAGCCAAAAGTCGAGTTTCATGCAACAGTTCAGAAGAAGAAGTTTAAATCGTTAGAACAAGAAGTATAGGTCCAGGTTGCACGTGGCCAAGTCCCTCACAGGAGCCGCCAACCTTGAGCTGCTAGAATCAGGGTTCTCAGACCTGCATTCCATTAGCAAGCGCAATGGGCTACCTCTCATGTGTTCTGTGCTGAGACTTTGCCTGGGCTGGGGAATAAATCACGTTGGGAGGGCTTTAGCAACCAACAATTTCAGTGATAGCGAGCCAAATGATGAAATCACGACCATTAGGGCCTTGGACGAGGACAGACAAGTCATCATCGCATCAACTACGCCTCCCAGCGGTGATCACGGGAGCTGCCAATTATCGTACGCATGTGGTCAAGCGGCAACTATGTACTATAAGTTCTGCACTCTTTGTGCCTCCACTATCCTTATCTGCGATTGTCTCTGTTGGTCGATTCCAGTGAGAATCCGAAACTGCAGGCTAATATACTTCTTGCTCCAGCGATCGCATCTTCTACTTCTTCCATGTAGATAAATGCTTGCCGACTGAGTTCGGTTTCAGGGTTTGCACTGAGTATATATCAATTCACACGTCTGTGGCATTAAGTTAAAAAATAAGAGTTAGACTGGGGAGAAGGAGACGAAAGGGCCGGAACAATAATTTTAGTCATCTGCTGTTTCGGGTTCACAATTGAGCCCAACTTCGGAAACAACATCGCATAAAGGTACTGGGCAAAAACAGGATATGTTGACTAAGTAAACACACACAGCTATCAAAAGCAACGGCTTCCGCATTCATCACAGACGGTCGTACTTCATGTAGTAATTGTTTCAGCGCCCGCATCCGAATTGGTTATTGTCGCAAGAGCATCGCCACCGTGGGTCATTGACCTTATAATGGCTCGGCCATCTGAACAACGGATACTGTCGCTGAGGCCAATATTTGTCCGCGGGCTCCCCGCTTGACTAAGGGCTGCCTCCAGGTCAAGTATGAGAGCTAATGATGCCCGAGGTAATCTTTCCTTTTCCGACATGGTTAACGTGTCCGCAACCGCTTCGAATCCGATAAAACACTCCAGGATATTCCCTACCGTGGCCGTGGGTCTTTAGGCCTCGTTGCTTGGCGCCTGATGACAGTCTCCGGTCTATGTGCCACTCCGAATCTAAGTGGCGTGAGAAGGCGCTAGACGACTTCAATATGCTCCAGACTAGTGCAAGAACTCCCCAAAATCGGAGGCTAGTGTGGTCAGTTCTCTCGTCTCTTTTGCATGTGCACGAAATTCTATGGGTAGCCATCCCCTGAGCATTCGTCGAAAGTATTGTAATTCGATAAAGGTCGTATCTGGTGCACTGCAGTCTGTCTCGCCACACCAGTAAATAAACCTTACGCATCTGTATTTATAATGGACAAGGTGAGTGTTATTGGAGTTTAGTACTTGCGTAGTAAGTGTCACTTTCCTGTACAACACCAGAATGTTTGCGGCAGAGGATAACTTCAATGAAGACCACGTTATTGCTTCCTAATGTACAGGGGAAGACTAAGGATGAGATGATCTGTGAGTTGAAGTCCGGTTTTTGGTCATTGAGCGTTAGATAGACAAATGTCCCACCATGGAGCCACGGCTAGTTTGTTCAGTCGGTTACGATCTGGGATAGTAAATGTCGTGTGAGGGGCATCTGTAGCCGATGCGCAACAATGCCATCCATGTCCGGCGTCCTAGTTCAAGGCTCACTGCCTCAAGTTCCTGCAACGATTGGTTCCAGACTCGCTGACCTGCAGACCCTTGACCGACTTCCACGCACGTGCGTCCTGTTCATCGTGGATGCCCCAAGGTCACTTGAACACCCTTTACCGCGGCCGACACCCTTTACTGCGGCCGACACGACACCATTCCGGTAATGCAGCCACACCATTGGACAACACTTGACTTGCCAACAGACCTATTTAAGCAGTTGCCGCATGGCTGGACGCAGTCAACACTAGCCATGGCTTCGCCCGTGTCCACTCAGTGTTATGTGCACAATAAATCCCTAATGCTGGTACCTTCTGCCTTCTCCTAACAACCCTGGATTCGGCCTGATGACTGTAGTGCTCGGAGTACAACCACTACTTAGACCCTACACATCCACCCAACAGGTTAAGGGACTTGCTCATTACGCTGCGTCCTGAGGCTAAAGCTAAAACCCCCACAAGCGGTCGCATCGCGACCATTAATTAAGTTTTAAAAATAAAAGGGAGACTGAATGGCGAATTCAGCCTTACTAGTCCTCGTCAGCCGGCCATACCAAATGTCAAGTTTTGACAACCTGTGCCTCCAACCTAAGACTTAACAAGACGAGTGTATTACATATTCTGATCGACGATAGCTCTCCAAACGATAGGGAATTCTTCATTCTAATAATTTTTCTTAACCTCCTTTTTTCACAGGCATGCTTGCAGGTGTTCCCTTATAGGGCGCCTATTCGTGCGACCATAGAAGCTGCTCCACAGGAGCAAATAAATGAGTAAATGCACATCGAGGTGATCTGAGCTGGCAACCTGTCTTTACCTTCGCCGGGTAAAACAGGGCTGCTTGAGAATAAGATGGGACGTCTTGCTGCTGGGAAGGTTCGTGAAACAGCTTGGTCAAGGTGTCTTCTCAGGAGTTAACTAGTCGCGTCTCCTTGAAAGGGCGCTTTGTGGAATAGATTTATCCTTTGAACACTAAGAGTGGTGGGTTTCGCTGGTCTTGCGATCAGGGTACCCGTTCTCGCGATGTAGGTTCTGGATCGTCCTACGCGATACTGTCTGCCGAGCAAAGTTTTTCTAGCCCTTTGCGCCAAGCAACGCACTAGAGGGATACGGAACTGCCAATTCGGCATAGTTAGCCTACAGGAACTTCACGTTTCTTCATGGGAACCTAAAGGAAGTACGTACGTTTAAACAATGCTTAGCCTACTTAGAGATTCATTATCTTGGTGGATAATTAGAACCCTGAAATACGTTATCACAATGTTTTGAAGCTTGTTCTTCTTTCTCGACGTTCGCCTGTATCCTAGGCATGCGCCGATTGGGCCGGAATTCGTCCGGATGGGCGTTCTCCTCCGTATGATTTGACGTTAACGTCACATGGGGAGGAGGCCATCGCAGACTAGCGCTTTGCCACATAGGCAGGTGAGACCTTATGGGTTCTAATGGTTAAAGCGCCGCATTATGGCTCGTCGGACGCACATAGCTGTGACGAGCGGGTGATGCGAGGAAAGGCTGTGAAGGTTTGATTACACGCTCTCTCTCTCTCTCTCTCTCTCTCTCTCTCTCTCTCTCTCTCTCTCTCTCTCTCTCTCTCTCTCTCTCTCCCATTCTGCTCGCATCACCCTCTCATCACAGCTATGTTAATTTGGATTGGAAGGAAACAGGCAATGACTGGTCACAGTTGTGTGCCCATCCAATTAGTGGGATAGGCACAAAGCCAGAAAAATATTTGGTCTCTCCTGAGCTTGGTGCCATAGGCCTCGCATAGGTGTCATAGAACTTTCATGTGTTAACCAAAGGTTGATACTAGCTACACGTCCAGACACGCGTGTTTCGCCGGTATTCTGCCGCTGATTAATACAACTGCGAGGGATCCCGCTCGAAAATGGCTCCTCCAGCGTTCCCTGCCTATAAATCTTCAGATACGATGATATACTCGCAGTTAGTGATTCCTTTTAGGAGGAAATTAAAAAAGAAACAATCAGTAAACGGGAGTATCTACCAAAAAGCAGACAGGGAACGCTGAGGGACCCACCAATGAGCCGAATCCCCACAGCAGCGGCAGAATACCGGCAAACAGGTGTGTGTGAGCTTCTGGATAGTACCCCTGCTGTCGATATGGTGCATTTCGTAATGCATATCTATGTCTACAGGTGTTGAGAAATGGTCGGTATTTGGTCACACAGTTAAAAACGAACGGAGTCACATTCATGTTGAGGAGTGGGTGAAGGAATGCTTTCTCTGGCAGAACAGGAGACTACGAACGCACCCCCCCCCCCTGTGCCGTAATACGCGTGGCGATGCGCTGAATTTCACGAAGCCTAACAATTTCCGTGTTTTAATTGTAACACTAACTTTAACTGTGTGCTCCACAGCATGCTAGTGCAGGGGTGGTGAGTTGCGCGTGAGTCAGTTTTAAGTGGTAGTAGATTTACGCTGGAGTTACGGCACGATCTCCTCCTCGCCCATCCGAGCCCGATGTCACGGCAGAGTCGGGCGCAATTGGCTGGTGCCACACTTAGTCCGAATCCCACGTAGTGGACGCACAGGGTGCTGACGCATCAAATGACCTCGTCAACGCGTATCACGTACACGACCTGGCACCTCAAAAATAAGCACCCGGTTTTCACACGCAAAAGGGTGCCGTTTGACTCTCAGACCACAGTTCGGCCACTCCGCATGAAAACACATTGGACTGACTACGCGGTTCGAGTGTGATTGACAGATGAAAATTTTCCAATCCATGGCACTTAGCGGACCGTAATAGTCTCGCGCTCAGATCACAAATGCAGCAGAGGAGCCACATGGAGAAGGAGCCCAGGATCATACACCCCTGTCATCGAGAGGTGCTGCTTGAAAACACCAGAAGATATGGGTGGCAGCTCGGATCCGCGTTCACACAGACTGGGCTTCCGGGCCACACGATATTTCGATCGTCGTTTTAAACTATGTCCACCGTATGCACATCGTCGAAAACGACGTTCATACTCGGACCGCGTAGTCAGTCCAAGGTGTTTTGTGTGGTGGCTGACATGTGGTCTGAGAGTCAGGCTGCAATGGCTCCTTATTAACGTGACCTCTGGCACACGCACACACGTGAGTGGTGAGCCGATCAACCCCCTTTTTGTAACATCCAAGGCTTTTTTTGAGGGGTCAGGTCGTGTAAGTAGTACTCGTAGATAAGGTCATTATATGCAACAGCAGCTGGTGCTCCCACTAAGTGTGGTCCCGTTCAAGTGTGGCACGGTGCATTCCGCTGTCGTGGGTACGCATGTGACCGAACAGGCCCACGCAGTGACTGAATGCCGGAGGGTAGGGAGGGCATTGGAGGCGGCCGTCTCTGCTGTGCGTTGCTGCTCCAGGTACTGGTTCGCCAGTCACTGTGCGATGGATTCACAAGTGTGAGGTGAATATGCGATGGCAATGAGAACAGGTTAGTACCGAGTCCCCATCGCAAGGTACTGTGGGCGGTGGTGAAGGTAGCAGGTGCCTGGTAGTCGGAGATGGCCCCTGAGGTGACGGCAGTGGGGTAGGTGGTGTAGGAAGGAAGAAGGTGTTGGTGATCGTGGGCGGTGGGGGCATCGACGGAGCAATTATTAGTGGTTGGGGGTGGTCGTGGTCGTGGGGTTTTAGGCAGGTGTGACAGAAGTTGATGTTGTGGGATTGTTGTTGCATTGAGTTCGAAGATGTCCGACCAGGCCAATTCACGCGCGGAATGTGCGTTGTCAGCGAGGGACACGTTGGCAGGGTCCTGGACATTTGCGGCGCTGATCCAGGGCGCTTTTGAAATGTGAGCCACCCTTTTGGCCTTTGCAGTGGCGATCCGGTCGGCTTCGTATATTGCTGCGCCAGTTTTCATGGCTCTTCTTCAGGCCGGTTTATCATGGGCGAGATCCTCCCAGGTCGCCGGTATGATTTGCAGTTGCTTCAGATAGTTCTTCACGGTATCCTTGTAGCGTCATTTTTGACGTCTCTGTCGGTGAGCACCCGTGTCAATATATCGTAGAAAACTCATTTGGGTAGTCCCTCGTAGTCCATTCTCACCAGGTGGCCGCTCCATCGCAGTTGCACTTGCCTCTGCATGACGTGGATGCTGAAGATTCCGGTCCGCCCCAGGACTTCCATGTCTGGGATCCTGTCTTGCCATCTCAGCTTTAGTATTCTGTGGAGGCAGCTGAGATGGAAGTAATTCAGCTGCCTGGCTTGGTTCGAGTAGACGGTCCATGTGTACACTCAATAAAGGAGTGCCGTCAAGACTACAACCTTGTACGTCTTCCGTTTCGTGTTCAGGTGAATACCGTGACGATTCCACACGGAGGCCTGCAGCTGGCCGATGGCCTGACTGGCTTTGGAGATCCATTGGGCAACCTCGTCATCGATTATCGTGTCACGTGACAGCGTGCTTCCCAGATAAACGAAGTTTTCTACAATTTTGAGTTGAGTGCCGTTGATATTAATTCGAGGAGCATTGTATTCTGAGCTGGGTGGTGGTAGTTGCATGCTCACTGTTTGGGCTGTACTGAGTGAGGTCCATGCTCCTTTGCATGTACTCCTCCGTCACGATGTTAAGGATGCAGGTATCCGCAAGGAGAAAGTCATGGACTGAAGTCATAGACGCACGCGTTGGAGCCTGCATACGCCGACTGTTAAGAAGGTGCCCGTCAGTTCTACAGGCGATGCGGATCTCAGGACGCTCATCACGTTAGGTGTCCATGAGACTGAGGAGGGTAGGGGCCAGTACGCAGGCCTGCTTCACTCCGTTGGTCACTGTGAATGCTTCGGATACCGTCCAGTTGTCAGAGGCGCATGCCATTATCCCGTCGTGAGGCTGACGTACCATGTGCGTGAACCGCTCAGGACAGCCGAATTGCTGCATTATTTTCCACCTTACGTCGCGATTCACTGTGCCGAAAGCTTTCATCGGATCCATGAAGGTAGTGTAGCGGTGGGTTCGCATCTCCTGGCTCTCCTCTTGTAGCTTGCGAGCGACGAAAATTTTGTCGCTTGTTCCGCGGTACCGTCGGAAACCACGGTGGCTTTCCGGGAAGGATATGGGCGAAGATCTTCCCGGCGATGTTGAGCAACGAGATGCCTCTGTGGTTATGACAGAGTTGCCGGTTCCCTTTCCGCTTGTAGAGCTGGACGACGGTCGCGTCTTTGAAATCCTGAGGAACTTGTCCTTGGTGCCACATCACCTGGAAGAGTGTTGTGAGTCCCGCCATTAGCCAGGGCCAGCCGTGCTTGTAGACTTCCGGCGGAAATGCGTCGGATTCCGGGGCTTTCGCGCTGGAAATATGTTGCACGGCTGGAATTCTTTCTGGTACCTTAGGCGGAAGATCCAAGTCATTGTTCATGTCCACTTGAGGGAGCCGGTCAATGGCAGCATCAGAGATGGCTGATGAGCAATTAAGGGCACTTCTGAAGTGCTCGGCCCAGCTCTTCAGAATTATGGATTTCTCTGTCAGAGCTGAGTAGCGGTGCGGTTCCCTTGATGCAGGGGCCGTTGATGGCCTTGACGACTGAAGAAGTTTTCACTTCATTGCGGTCTGCATTCCTTGGATTTCCTCAGCCTTGCGAACAATTGAGGTGTCCTGCATCTCCCGCAGCCGTTGTTGTACAAGGAAAACGTACCTAGTCCACCGTCCCGCTAGAGAAAGAGAGATATACGCTTAGTTCTGAAGGTATCCTTTCATAATTTTCATCAAAAGTCCTCCATTCTCTGTGGATAAAATTGGTACGCAAACAAGATAACACCGGAAGAATACAGACCATAAATGGTTATGGAAAGCTGCAACGGTCGTCCGTGAATGAGTCGCTAAATTTTCGCCGGATTTCCATAAAAAGGTGCCGGCGTCCTTTGCACATAACCTCTTTATTCTAATTAAAATAAACAAAGATTGATATCATAGCCGTATTTAATGAAACAAATGGGCCAGCCAGTGTACATATAAAAAATTGAACATGTGAATGGGGGATAAAAAGTGGCGGCTAAATTCTGAAAGCCACATAAAGGATCTTTACCGAGGGATATATCAACCGATGAAATAAGGTGTCACGCTAAAGACTGTTCGGCTGGGTGCTCCCCGGAGTGGGAGACGGACTTGTGCACCTTTCTCTTCCTCACACAATAGGCTCCGTGGTGGTCCGACAAACTGAAGAGAACCCAAAGCAGACTCAAGTTCAGTGACTCACAAAATATATATAAATTTCATCTGCGCGTGCCCCTTATTACCTGGTCCCAAACTGCACCGAGATATTGCACCTCAGATCTTACAGCGTGATACTACCAATAAGATCACCATAAGAAGAAGAAGAAGCCATAATGACCAGAATTGCAGCTCTGAAGAAGTCTGAGTTATCCCATCAGATGACAACCTTCCAAAACTTCGACTCAGGCTCATGTACGATGCCGCCAAAGACAAGGGAGACTGGAATGGCCATTTCGGGCTTATTGGCCGTCATCAGCCAGCTATCCTAGCTGTTGTGCGGCTGCTTGCGTGGCGCAAGAGTGCAATCCAAGGTAGAACGGGACAACTGAGTCACAGTGGCAATCGGTGAGCGTGTGTCAACGAATTCAGGCCCACCAGCTTTATTAAAGGAAGTAATACGTCATGAATCCAATCTCTCTCTCTATCTCTCTCTCACTCTCTCTCTCTTCACGTTCCCATGCATCAGCCGACTGTGAACCTACCAAGCAGTTGGTGGCGGAATTGCGACCAGTGGATGACACGGTGTGGTGGCCTAAGTCTAGTCGTGCTACTACACTTGTCGCAGGCGCGGTGGTAGTGTGAACCCCGCTTTTTCAGCGCAAACCCCCTGAGAAGGGTCGAAGGGACAAATTATATAAATATTCGGACACTCATAACGACCTGTCCGATACTCGCTCGGTAGGCCAGGGCTGAAGATTAGTCTTTTGAGACTTCCTAGTCAGTGGTACAGACTGGATGCTTACGCCCTCGTGCAGTAAACTTATTCGCACGCTAAATGGGTGCTCACCTCTAAGGTTTACCGCTTTTTCGAATCATGGAGCAAAAGTTCGCTCGAATGGATTTGAATAGCCGTTTCTTCGGCAGCAGACCTCCCATTTGTAGTCGTAGTGCGTGCTGCATTATGCAAATTGCCCTTTTGTTTTTTTCCAGCTGTCAACTAAGGAAGTGCACACCTGCTCAATACGCACGGCTCAGAAATTGCCTCAAACGAACCGCTATCGAGTCTGTCGACTACTAACCGTTTTCATGCAAATCCAGCCAACTAGACCGTGAATCGTCCTACTGCCTTGCGCAGTATCGTTTTATTGTCAAAGGTGGGGTAAACAGGGAAACAAAAGGAAACAAAAAGAAAAGGAAAAGGCAGGCCCTAACATCGACGAATCAGTTCGAAGACCCGACAAGTGACTTCCGCACGTTAAAGTCCTGGGAAAATACGCGGTTCCCTTCCACCATCTCGCCCAGCGATTGGCATACTGGGTGATGTGCATTTTGGCACGCAGTGAACTTACCCACACGCATACACACACACACCAAACACACACGAACGACGGCCCACGCTTAACACTGATCATAATGGTTTGTTGATACCACGCGCCAGACTCCTGATTTCAGAGTGCACGTGCGGTCACTCGGTCGAAAGCGACACACGAGACGGCTGTGTCAGCTGTCGCGCCGTTGGCCGTAAAATCCACCAGTCTCTCTTGCGGGCACCTCTGGTCGTCTGAATAGATGCGGTGCAAGTGCCGAATAGAGAGTAGCGTACGACTTCTTTGGTCTTTCCCATAGGGGAAGCAAGTCAATATTTCGTAGGCAGATGCATGAACACGTAGGAAGCGATAGTTTGTACTTTCAGTTAATTTGTGGGCAGGTATGCCTGATATGGTTGCCTAAGCAGGCCACGGGCATAGGAGCTGCCCCACCCGATTAACATGAATGGCCTTACGGTAAACTTCAGGATGGGTAAATATACTCGTCTTATCCTTAAGTAAAACCAAACTGTAACCTTACTCTTAACCCTTACCCTAACCTAAACCCTACAGTTAGCACGGTAAAAAACTAAGCCCTTAGCCTATTCTTGACCCTAACCGCAAATCAGACCTTAACCTCAACATTAAACCTACGCTTGAACTTAACCCTACTCGTCACCTTAACCTTAAACATATTTTCCTTGGAACTTAGTGTAGAGCCACATGTCTTGTGGACGGTTCCTTTTTAGTGTCCTGTTTAGGCGACCGTACACGGCAACCTTACCACTTTGTGAATTCTCGAGCGTCAGTGTTCATCTGTGGTTGTATGAAAGTAGCCAGCTTTCGCTGGCCATATCACATAGAATAGCGTTGTGAGTTCTGCCATCAGCAAGGGGCCCACCGCGCTTGTAGACTTCCGGTGGGATTGCGTCGGATCCCGGGGCTTTCGCGCTGCGAAATTGTTGCATGGCCCGGATGATTGTTGGTACGGAAGGCGGGAGATCCAATTAATTGTTAATGTCCACTTGGGGAAGCCGGTTGATGACAGCATCAGATATGGTTTATAAGCGGTTGAGGGCAATTCTGAAGTACTCGGCCAGGCGCTTCAGAATTTGCGATTTCTCCATCACAATTGTTGTGCCGTCAGAGCTGAGCAGCGGTGCGGTCCCCTTGATGTAGGGGCCGTAGATGGCCTCGAAGAAGCTTTTACTTTCGCTGCAGTCTGCATACCCTTGGATTTTCTCAGCCTCGCGGACCATTCAGGCGTCCTGCATCTACCACAGCCTTTGTTTGACTAGGCGGACGTGCCTAGTCAACTGTCCTGTCAGAGAAAGAGGGAGAGAGATGCGCTTTATTTATTTATTTTTTTTTTTTTATTTTTTTTCAGAATTTTCAGAAAAAAGGCCCTAACCCTGGTCCTAACCAAAACCTAAACCCTACAGTTAACACGATAAAAAACGTAACCCTTAGGTTAACCATGACCCTAACCACAAATCTGACCTTAACCTCCAACTTAAACCTACCCCTAAACTTCAACCCCAACCCTAACCTTAATCTCGGATCCTTGGGCCTTAGTGCAAAGCCACGTGCATGTGGACGGGTCCTTTTTCGCGTCCTGTTTAGGCGGCTATACAAGGCATCGTTACCACTTTGTGCATACTCAATCGTCAGTGTCCGCGTGTGATTTTACGAAAGTAGCCAGCTTTCGCCTGCCAACGCGCGTCTCGGGTAACCGACAGCGATGACGCACTGCGCAGCGCCTCATTGTCCCCAAGCCAACATTGCCTACTCGCTCGCCCTGTTTGCGCACTCCCTGCCGCACCAAAGGCTGCCCGTCCTTGTCGGTCCGACTTCTGATTGGGCAACTTAACCATGGCCGCCTAGCGTCCACGACAGGTTTCCTTGCCTCGCCTCCCATGCAACTGTATAAACCAACCATTCAACCGTGGCCCTGCAACAGCGTTGAACCATAGCGCCTTCCATCGGCTACCTTGAAGCCCGAGTGTGAAGTCCGGAAGGCCGGTTTGGCAGAATCTGGTGGATGGCTACAAACTTTGGTTTCCTCTGCCTTCTTCGGCAATATTAGTGCGATTAAATCAACATACTTGGAAGGCACGTGAAAAGGTTTTGCCTGTGATTCCTTCGTTTACGATCAGCATACACATCATACAAAACGAAGAATTACAGTCGTGTTTACTTCTTTGAGCCATTGATACCCTCACTTTATCACTTTTTCACAATCCGAAAATTCCTCCTATCGTATGTGACAGTAAATTTCGTACTACAGCCTGAACCTGGTTAAGAACAAGTAACCGGAGAAAAAAACTGTACTTTACGCAAAAGACTCAACATTCATATTGGGAAGGAAACTTTCAATATGAGAGCCATTGGTAGCAATGACTTCTTCAATTCTTGGTCTGAACTTGGTGCAGGTGTTCCTGATGTACTCGGGTAACATCTTGTTCCACTCTCTAACACTGGAAACCTTCAGGACCTCAGTACCTTCATTAGGCATGTCACAGGCCTTCCCCTCGACACACACTCAAATGCTGTTGTCGATCGGCTTTAAGTCTGGTGATGCTGGTGGCCACACGTCCTTGGACCAGAAATAAGGCATATAGGCTTCCAGCCACTTCTTGTCTTCCTTGACATATGTGGAGGCGCAGCATCCAGCTGGAAGACCACATTGTCATCTCGAGTGCAGCTGGAATCTATCCAAAGCTGGAAATGATTCTGATACACGTCTGTATTCACTTTGATCCCGGCCTTGAGGAACACACGGGATATGACTTTGCCGTCTGAGGCAATCAGGCCAATTGCCATCACAGACGCAGGACGTTTTGTCTTAAACTTGTATTTAGCATTCTCAGGTACCTCTTTGACCTTCAGGGGGTTTATTTAGCGACTCGGTTCGACTGTTAGACACCGAATAGGCTGTAAAGATTTGGTCGTCTGAGTATAGCATCGGGTGTGGTCCTTTCTTGACGAAGCTTGAGATTCTCTTGCTTTTTTCCAGTCTCTTCTCTTTCATAGCCTCGGTAACGAATGCTTTTTTGTCCTAGCTCGTGACTTAGCTTTCATGTCCATTTTCACGACATTCCTGAACGTGTTCTCCGATATCTCAAGCTCCGAAATCATCATCCTTATGCTCCGGATTGCATTGCAAGGAATACGATCCCGAAAAGCCCTTAGAAGACCAGGGCTTCGGGCTTTTTGATTTTCTACTACCAGGCTTCCTGATGATGCGGTCGAACTTCTTATAGCGGTCGATAATGGTGCAAACTGCTGATCTGGCCATTTCCAACTTGGCAGCAATGTCCGTGGAAGAGAGGCCATTGAGACTGACCTTAATAACTGCCTCATTATTTTTTTCATGGCAAAATCTTTTTAAAAAAATTTCCGCGAAATTGTTGTTGTGTTCATAGCGCAGTATCCTATGGAAAAAAAGCCAAAGATGTCAAAAGTAACGGCAAAAGTATTTTGAAATTTACGGCTGCATACGGTACTTCAGAGGCCGGCAGCAGTATCTGTTCTCGCCCTCTTCCAAATCCTCCCCCCCCCTTCTTCCTCAGAGAAAACGGGCATTTACAAGTAAACATGTCAAAGAAAACTGGTTTCTGCGATTTACAATTTTAAATGACAATTCAATCTTCGCAGTGACCGTGTCTACCGTGTGTCCCGTCGGATGGGTGCAGCACGTGGTGAATTAGTTTACAGACGTTCATAACATCTACCGTTCTTGTGCTCTCCGCCCACATCCCGTCAGTCGGCAACCTTCCAAACCACGGCTTTTAGCGCACCGCGATAGCTTAAAGCGTGTCAGCTCAGCTAGCCCATTAGTGAGTGGCAAAGAGGGCACATTGAGAAGGAGCCATTACAGCCTGACTGTTAGTCCTATAGTCCGTCAAAAATACTCCCATGGAAACCGAGTTATTCTGTCAGTTGGCAACTTTTTAAACTAAGACCCTTTGCGCGTCAGGATGTATTCATACGCTACATATTTGTTATATTGACGATGATGAGGATGAATTCTCCAGTGTCAACCTCACTCACTCTCCGGTGCCTCAGCCGACTATCCGAGTCTTTCAGCCAACTGTAGTTGGAATATGCTTGAAGATAGGGACCGAATCTGTTATACGTTTTGATATTTAATCAATTTTGCGGTGATCCTGCTGTGTAAGAAGTATGCAAAATCCAGAAATTGGATTTCCATGAGTGCGATTGCCATCAGTTGGTCCATCAAACGAACATGCCATCATCGATCCTTCCCCCGCAGCCGGTATTTTTACAAGAAGTTCCACTGGTCCTCTGAATCCAAGCAATATTTCCTTCCACAAGGATGAAGTGTCACAAAGGCACCAATAAAACTTCATTTTTGTGCTGATGTTGCTAGCTGAGCAATGCAATCTCATTTGCCTCCACTCTAGTAGTTAGTACACATATAATACATTTCTATACCGACTCCGTGAGTTGAACCTTCGCACTATGTCACCTCTCCTTTAAAAGTCACCGTTCCATCGGTGGGACATTCTCGTAAAATGTTAAATTTTCTGACTTCTCGATAAGATCGCATCGAAGTTTAAACAATCAAAAAAGTTCCCTTTGGTTTCAAATGTGGATTTAACATCCACTTGCGTCATTAAGAGGGGAGAGCATCTTTAGCTAGAAAAATAACATCTATGAAAATTTTTTGACGGCAAGATGAAGTGATTGAATTCGACATCAGAGGGTAACCACCGTAACAGACAATTGCCAACGAGCCTTATCTCATCGCCATTTTCCTTTCATGTCTGAGCTGTGATAACGTAAATCCTGCTGATTGAAAGAAGCAAGAGTAAGGCACTCGACACCTAGCTGAAAGGTTCTTACTCCGCAGATTGCACCTATCTATCTATTTATCGATCGATTCTCATGCATCGCAACCTGCAATCGCACGCGATGACCGCATCCAATACTGGAAGTCTATCGATCCACATATTAGATCCCGCGACCGGAAGGTAGTGTTTAGACCTTGAGCCAGTAAACTGCTGCTCGTTCCGGCGTCTCGCGCTAACAACTGCGGTTTAATTTTTGACCAAATATGCCATGATTCCACTAAAAGTAACGCGCACTCGCTTTCTCTCAAACTTAACCATACCAACGAGGACCAAGTGAAAGCAGACTTTGACACTCTGCTGTTCGATCGTGAGGTTAAAACTAGAGGTCAAACTGGTAAAACGTCCGTTATGGCTTGAAAAGACAGTGAGCTGACCCAAACTGGCTTTCATTTGTTCAGGTACTGGGTATACACATTCCAGCTAATTACTTAAACAGCCTAGTGTAATAGGGGTATAATGGCTATGACATTTTTTCATAAAGACGCTCTAGACTCTTCAAACCATTTGCTGCTCGTCTGGGCGAGAACCTGCAGGACATTGGTGGCTGCTTCTGTTCCCCCTCTAACCGGGTCACCTGATGTATACGGAGTACGTAAAAAGGCCTAATTTTGTCTCAGGTAGTAGATTCAGCGGAACTTTACCTTCAAAAAATGAAGGTCATTCCTGCTTCTCATATTCTAACGAAGTATCCCGTATTCTACACTGCAATCAGGGATGGTCGGTGACTAAGTTACCCATTAGGAAGGAGAAGATGCAATCGCTGGAACATGAAGTTTATCGGCCTGACGTTTCGGATTCTCGCTCGAACTCATCATGAAAGACAGTAAACTGGCCAATAAACTTCTTGCTCCAGCGATTAAATCCTCTCCCTCTGCACTTCTTCCCGGAACTCACCTGTTCGCTTCTATCAGTACTCGTTATCTATGATTAGGCGAACCGGCGCGTAAAGTCTGGATCCTGGAGCACGTTCGATGCTTCTACGTAAAAGGGGGTATTGTTGTTGTTGTTGTTGTTGTGGTGGTGGTGGTGGTGGACAGGCTTGAGGCCGGAAGTGTAAATGTAACTAAAGCCACACTGGAAGAGGGGACACAGATTAACTTGTTCAGCCAAATTAATTTTCTCCATAAACACAACCTATCACACGTAAGTCAGCTCAATGTGGGGTCCAACCCCTAGCCAGTAGGTAGAGATGAATCTTTTATATCTGGTTAGGTCAGAATGATCGTCAATTGTTGTACCATTTAATCCCTCCTTTGCTCTACCGCAAACTTTAAAAGATAGACTCGACATGCATGCTCTTGATCGACTGACAAGCACCGTATTTCGCGATCGGCTCAACGGACTTTGAACAAAAAACAATGCAGTGTCGGACAATTGTTTTCAGGGAAACAGAAGATGGAAGTAACCCCAAGTATGCCCTCAAGATGTTTGGTCTTTTTCACAAAGCACAGAACATCCGAATTTGTAGGATGCAAAAGGAGACTGTTGATATTAACTATATTGAAGACCTTATTCATAATATTGTCTATCAGGCTGAGGCGCTCTGACGCAAAAAAACTGAACAGGAACCATTTAAAATTAACTATTCACACAAAGAAAAATAATGGTAAGAAATATGCTCGAAGGTATATGCCCCCTGTATGATGGACGCCACACTTTAGAATGCAGAATGAAAATTAATATGATAGGTTAGGCGTCTATGTTCAGCTTGCAGAGGCAATTGAAGTATTAATCCGGCCGATATTGACTGACACCATGTTCATTGGGAAGAATAAGCTCATTGAAATAATTGAACAAAGTGTGACTAACCCATGGCCCACGGGGGCCTCGTAGCTCACGTGGTTAAAGCGTTAGTTGTCCTGAGGCCTTCCTCTTGCTGTCCTGAGGTCACCGATTGCTTCACGAGTGCGTCAAATGCCATCAGCGTTCTAAGTGAGCGATGGATTGATTCCGCCAGTTTGCTGCTCAAGTCTAAGACAATCATGTGCAATCTGAAACTTGGAAACAACTTTGATGTTTGATTAACGACAAGAAACGCAAAATTATTTTCCTCATCCACCTTGTATGCGTCAAATTACTTAAAATTATGCGTGATATCCACTTTTGGAGGCATGGCAGATCCATCCTCGAACCGGAATCGCACGCTGGATGTACATGTAAAGCTGTCATGTGGAAATAAGTAGAGTGAGGACATCGGAAGTCCCATCTCAGAAAGGAAGGGATTCCAGACAGCGGAAAAACAAAGGTAAACCTGACAGCCGTGACTTTCTAGTTCAAAGTTCCTTCACAAGCCATGTCGACAATAAAAAAATTATGGAAAGTTTATATGAGTTCATCAACGAGCAACTAATGGTTATCAGGGAGTTATTAGGGAGGATCCTAGCCATTACGACCTTCTGACCCGGTTCCGTAGAAGGAGATACGAAGTGGGACACAAGTTGGGAGGATAGTTTATTCTAAACAGAACTATCGCAGAAGGGTTTGAGCGACTGCGACGTCCCAAGTGTGTGTGAGACCGCGCGGTCGTCATTGGGCCTCCAGCCAGGTCAGGTTTGAGTCCGCTTTGAATATTATTTGTCTGTGTGGACAACCGGGATTGGCAAGGCCACTGGTGTGCACGTGTATGTAGACGTGAGAAGTTCAGTGGTCAAAATGCGCACATTGCTGCGTCACTACAAAACCTTCGAATCGTCTTGGCACTGTTAGCTTTGCGATCCAAAATAGTAATTTGAAGGACATGCAACTGCGTATCCCTGTATGATAGGTGGCCTTGCACTAAATTCTAGGGATGTAAGAGTTAGGGTTACGGTTGGGGTTCAGTTTATAGATAGGGTTAGGCACCACAGGAATAGGTACCATCCTGGAATTTAGCTGAAGGTCCGTGTCCAATCACGCTTCTTTCCACAGTTCTTCCAAGATATTTAAATTGCGAGGTGAATTACGGTTAGGAATGCCTTTCAGTAAAGATCTGGGTCATTTTTTCCTCAGCCTACAATCTATTTCTGACAGGCACTATAGTCTGACGTATTTGATGAAGTCAATGACTGCCGCACGTGGACATCCGTTGTGCGAACTGGTTGGAATTAATATCGCAAGAACAAACACAGAATTCTGTAAAATATTCATTAGAATGACAAATTCATTTAGCAATTAGGAAACAAGTTGACTAAGGCCAATCTTTAGCGGTCAGAAAGAACTGCAGCTACGACAAACGTTATCTTTCCTAGTTGAACATAACCGAAACCTAACTACACTCGTCTTCTATGCAGTTCGTCAGTTGATGTCGTAATGCCAAACTTCTATCATCCGGAGTTCGAAATTTAGATCAAAAGCAGGCTCTGAAGCATCGCAAGGATGATGAGGCGGACCCCTCGCAGCTGTGTCAAACAGTGGCAGAATAACGGTGAAACACATGTCTGTGCTTTCAACCTGGTGTGTCCAATACCCCTCATATATATAGAGCGTTTGACTCAATTACCAAAGGTCGCGGGTTCGAATCCCAGGTGTGCCACACTTGGGATTGGGTATGACTGGCTGATGACGGCTAGTAAGCCAGAAATGGCCATTCCAGTCTCCCTTGTCTTTGTCGGTTCCACATTATCAACATATGCTACACGTCGCTATGCAACCGCCTGTGAGGGCTCTAGTCTGAGTTCCAGGGCACAACGGAACATAAATGTTCCTTAAGCAGATCGGTGAGCCACACACTATCATATATACATATATATATATATATATATTGCTAATTGAAGCAAAAATGCGCGTCCCCGGGCATAAATCAGAAGAAGAGGCGATCACGGGAACAATAGGTAGGAACAATATATATATATATATATATATATATATATATATATATATATATATATATATATATATATATATAAATTGGAAAATAGGCATCACCAGACGTATAATTCGAAGAAAATGAGTTCTTTGAAAACCGTAAGAAAATTGTATTAGGTAAATTTTCTACCCTGGTTCCCAAGGTCATAATCAGACGTGAAATAAGTGCGCGAAAAAGTTAAAATTTAAAACGTGCCAAAAGTCGATATTGTTTGGTCCTTCCTGCCAATGGCTGTCATTGTGGGGTGAACTCCGTTTGGATTGGCTGTCACCTTTTCCATCTTTCTTTCACGTTGTTGGACACAGGGTCCAATTCGACGTGTCGGTTAATGCATAAGTTATCTGAGTAAATGGCCCCAAAAATTCTCGGCCTTTCTTAGATGCACAGGAGACAACAATGCGGGTTTTTCCCAGGCAAATTTGTGCCCAGTTTCCAGCTTATGGATGCCATTTTGAGACAGGTGGTCTCGCCTATTTATTGCCAATTGATGTTTGTGTATGTGCGCGTAGGCTGACTTTCCTGTCTGACTAAATACACCGCACTGCAGCTGTCACATGGGATCTTGCATACGACTTCTTTTTTATCCAAATAGCCAACCATATCCTTAGGGTGTACAAGCTGATTTCGTAGTTTAGACGTTTATTTGTGCGCCACTTGGATTTGATGCGTCCTCAGGTGTCTTTCAACGAGTTCGGACACTTTCTTGAGGTACGGAAGTGTTCGCCAGTTTTTTTAATTCGGGCGCTTGATCGGAACAATCTAGTTCCTTGTTTCTTTATTTTAACTCCTGTCGTCTCATGCATCGATGTACAAAACCTCTTGGATAAGCATTGCTGGAAAATAGTTTGAATAAATAACTAAGTTCGCTCTGGTAGAGCCTTTTTATCAGAACAGTGCGTGTTAGCTCGATTGAGTAGGGTGTTTGGCACGCCTAGGGGCGGCTAGGACATAGGGGACCCAGCCGCGCCAGCCACCTGCATCCTCTCCCGCCTCCGGTCTTCTTGACTCTGTCGTGACACCGGGTTCAGGTGGGGGTGGAGGAGAGAGTGCGGTAGCTGCAGCGCAAGGCTACTATCACTTAAAACTAATTCACGCGCAAGTCACCGTCTCTGCTCCATTTTCCCATGGAGCATATGGTGGACATCGTCGGACTACGACGGTCGAACTTTCGAGTAGGGTGTTAACAGTACTCCGCCTGTGAGCGACAGGGTAGTTGCTCTCGTAATGCAGGATAACTTCCGCATAAGCTTGTTTTGCGATAAACCGATGAGTGAAATGTCCCGTCAGTCTTTCGCTGTACGAGAACGTCAAGAAATTCGAGTTTACTGCCAACTTCTTGTTCAAGCATGAGGGTGAGGTGAAGTTGATTCCTGGTAAAGTTGAGTTGATAACACTATGCAGCGTTTCTAGTTGATCCTTTTTAACGATAACAAACGTGTCATCCACATAGCGTACTCATAACTTGGAGTTAACTAATGGTAAGGCCGTAGCTTCTAATTTTTACATAGTTACGTCAGCCAGGAAGCCGGAGCTGGGTGAACACATAGGGGCTCCCTTTAGCTGTTTTTAGCATCCTTATGAGAAGGAAACGTTCGTTTCCGAATGTTCGTGAATATGCGAGGCCCAGGTAATTATATAGAAGAAGACAGGAAGGCGTTCTCTGGGACCAGGTATTTATTAATCCGACGTTTCGAACTCTCACGCGAGCCCACCGTCAAGGAATAAATGGCTGCACAGCTCACTGCATATTTAACTCATCTCATCCGAGTATGATCTTCATCGGCATCGTTGATTTGTTCGCACAGGGCCTGATAGGCAGCTGGCAGATCAATATGTCTATTGATCGATTTCGCGGTCGAGTGCGATGGTTTAAAGGACGGCGATGAAAACCTCTCGCATTCCGAGTTATGTGAGCAACCACCCCCTCTCGCACAAACGCAGCTGCGTGAGAGCACTGTACCGTCGAGAAGAAATCCATTGCACCGAACTAGCAAACAAGAAGGCTGATGTCCAGTTTCTGCAGAAACTCTTCACGGTCAACGGATATCCTGGGAGTTTGGTTGAGAAATGCAGGTGAGAAGCCAAGAGAATTAATCCGAAGGGGCAGCCAAAACTGAAGTGCTGGCGAGCGATACCTTACATAGCTGGCGTATCCGAAGAATTCGCTAGGCTAGTGAGCGAATTTGGGATTCGCGTGGCTCTCAGACCAGAAGCGACAACCCACCGGCAACTCGTGCACCCTAAAGACCAAATTCCCCTCAACCAAAAATCTGGCATCATTTACCGGATAGACTGCCATTTTGGCCAAGTCAATTAGGTTGGCGAAACCGGCAAACGGGTTTGCACGAGAATGCACGAGCACGAGCTCGCTGTGAGACGGAAGGATAGACAGTTCTTGGTAGCCACTCACGCGTCATCGCAAGGGCACGACTTTGACTTTGGCAGCGTGAGAATACTGGGTCAGCCAGACGAACGAATTTCCCGCCTGCTGCAGGAAGCGTGGCACTCGACCGCGGAATCGATCAAAAGACATATCAATCTACCATCTGCATATCAGGCACTACGTGAAAAAAAAATCAATGGTGCTGATGAAGGTCTTTCTCGAGAGAGGTGATTTAAAAATGCATTGAGCTGTACAGGCCTTTATCCCTTGACGATGGGCAGCCGTGAGAGTTCAAAGCATCTGATGAATGAACACCTGATCCCGATTACCTCAGAGGCCCCCTTCATATAAGGCAGGGAGTAGAAATTTTCGTGTCACAATTTCTCCGTTTGGGGTGGGGCCTTGCGGTTTTGCCTGGTGCCTGAGGCAGTTCTTCCCAAAACTAACCGGATACCCGTTGCACCGAAACAACCGATATAGGTAAGCAAGCTCTTTTTTAAGGATATCATCGCTGTTGCAGTAACGGTATGCCCGGTGGAACAGAGTTCGGACGCAGCTTCTTTTGTGAGCTGCTGGGTGGTTGCTTCCATAGTTAGGATAATCTCAGCATTAGATCCTTTCCTATGGACGCTTGTAATGAGACTACCATCATGTAGCTTTTGGATTCTAACGTCCAGAAATGGCAGGCTGTCTCCTACTGCGTCTTCACGAGTGAACTGTATGGCTGGGGAAACACCATTCAGCCTCTGATGCAGTTGCTCATCTTCGCAGTCCTTTATTACGACAAAGGTGTCATCTACATATCGAAGCCAGCTTTTGGGCTTGAGAGTTTGGAAAACCTCTTCTTCTAGTCGTTGCAAAACCAATTCAGCGAGTAGTCCTGATATTGGCGAGCCCATTGGGGTGCCCTTTACCTGTTGGTAGTACTTATTGTCGAATTGACAGTAGTTCCTAAGGCAGAGTTTAAGCAGTTCTATAACATGCTCCGTTGGAATTTTATCGGGATTGTTCTGTAGGCGTTGAGCTACGCATTCATTGCCAAGTCCTGCGGTGTGGAAGAAAACATGGCAACGACGTCGAAAGACAAGAGGCATTCATCAGTACTTACTTTGAGGCCTTTGATCCTTTGGAGGAATGCATGAGAGTTGTTAATGCTGTATTCAGATCAATGCGTTAGCTGCTTCAGGTGCCTGTACAACCACTTAGATATGTTATACGTATGTGATTCGATCACTGGCACTATAATCTCAGTGGGACATCCGGTTTGTGCACTTTCGGTAAACCGTATGCGTGTGTGATACGGGGATCTCCGAGGGTCATAAACTTTGAGTCAGCTGAACATATGACTTTCAGGCGAACGAGCTCATTGGCCTTTTTCTTGATGGCTGCGGCTTGCTTTTTTGTCGGGTCTTCGGCAAGAAGAGTGTAGGCCTCAATATCACTGAAGATGTTGTTCGCCTTATTAAAGTAGTCATCTTTATCCATGATAAGAGTAGCACCACCTTTTTCAACGGGCACAACGACAATATTTTCCTCCAATTTCAGTGATCGTAATCCTTGCGCTTCGTCAACAGGTAGGGTTTGCTGGCGTCTTTTTTTGCCAAAGGATACCGGTGGCACAGCTGCGTATGTCCGCACGCATGTCATCTGGAAGGGCAGAAGTCCGTAGAATGGATTCAAGGCCGGCTAGGAAGTTGGTAGGTGTACTATCCATGCGATTGAATCCTAATCCCTTCGATAGGAGGTTGAGTTCAGCAGGCGAGAGTTTCCTTTTAGAAAGGTTTACAACTCGAGTGGCCATGTTATTTTTGGTCGTAGGGCAGACCAGAGATTGCAGTTTATCCTGGAGATCAACTCTCTTCTTCATTCTCGCATCCTTGACGGTGGCGTTACTTCTTTTCTGTACATTATCGAATATGTCTTCGGGTAGGACTGAAGTGCATTGAGCTTTGACGTCAGTAACTATTGCCGCGAATCTGCGAAGACGGTTGTGCACGTCAGATATTATAGCATTAAAAACGCGCCATCCGTATTTGCACGCAAGTCATCTGCCAGTTTCATTCGGTAACGTCGGTTTGAAGCGAAGCGATTTCGGTAACACACTGTGATCGCGACAGCGATGGAGAAAGGTTAGTTGTTTGAAGGTCGTCGCCTGTCTCTGTGCGAATTTCTCCCAACGTCTGGTAAGAATAAGCGTTTGACGCCCAAATATATGTTGTAGATCAGAGATAGTATGCATGTCGAGCTGATATAATGAAAAGACGAAGGGAAAGCCCCTTAATGCAGAAGCAGAAACGTCCGCAAAACAGGGTCTGGGCGTTAAGCTTTTGCGTAAAACGGTATAACGTCTTTGCCATTTAAGATTCAAACGACGTGTAGTACTACTTGTTTGTAGAATGGGCATTTCGTGGTTATTCCACAGTGGCTGATTTCCTACGACTAAAATGTTCATTGAAATGTCAGCTCCGACCTTAAAAAGTCATGTTCGGATCACCTGACACCATATCCTGCACAAAATAATTTCAAAAATTATTTCCCCGATTATTCTCTAGATTCCTTATACCGGAAACCGAATAGAGAATGCTAATGGACACACTGAGGAGCCAAACCCCTTCGACGCCTCTTAATGCAGTAGCAGAAACATCGGCAAAACACGTGTCTAGGCTTTTAGTTGGTACCTTTGTCGGAAGTAGGGTATAACGCCTTTGTCATAAAAGATTCATAATACCAGTAGTACTACTTGTTTGTAGAATGGGTATTACATGGTTATTCTGCAGTGGCTGGTTGCCTACGACCAAATGTTCATTGAAATTTCACCTCTGACCATAAATATTTCTGTCCGGATCATCTGACGCCATGTTCTGCACTTTATAATTTCAAAAATTATTTACCTCATTATTTTCTGGATTTTTATAGCAGTAAACGCATAGAGAACTCTGGGGAACACACTGAGGAGGCAAACCATTCGTTGCTGCATCATGCAGCAGCAATAACATCGGCGAAACACGGGTCTGGGCTTTTAGCTAGTATCTTTGTCGGAAGGAGGATATAACATCTTTTCAATTGAACATTCATACTACTTGTAGTACTACTTCTTTGTAGAATGTGCATTACGTTATTATTGCACAGTGGTTGATTGCCTTCAACCCGCATTTTCATTGAAATTGCGGCTCTGGACCTAAAGGCATCATGTCCAGATCACCTGACACAAGATCATGAGTATTTATATCAAATATCATTTCCCCGATTATTCTCTGGAGCTCATATACGAGAAACCACCTAGAAAACTCCGGGGGACCCACTAAGTAGACGAACCCCTCGTTGCTGTGTCATGCAGCAGCAGAAACATAGGCGAAACACGTTTTTTGAGCTTTTAGCTAGTACCTATGTCAGAAAAATGGTATAACGTCCTTGCCATATAAGATTCATACTACTTGTATTACTATTTGTTTATATAATGGGCATTACGTGGTTATTCCACAGTGGTTGATTGCCTTCGACCAACATTTTTATTAAAATTTCGGGTCTGAACTTAAAAAGTCATGAACGGTTAACCTGACTTCCTTTTCTGCACTTTATAATTTAAGATATTATTTTCCCGATTTTTATCTGGAGTCCATATACAAGAAACCGCATAGAGAACGCTGGGGAACCCACTGAGGAGCCGAACCCCTCGTTGCTGTGTCACGCAGCAGCAGAAACATCGGCGAAACACGTGTCTGGGCTTTTAGCTAGTACCTATGTCGAAAGTACGGTATAACGTCTTTTCCATATAAGATTCATACTACTTGTAGTACTACTTTTTTGAAGAATGGACATTGCGTGGTTATTTCACAGTGGTTGATTGTCTTCTACCCAAATGTTCATTGAAATTTCGTGTCTGACCCTAAAAGTAGCCGAATAGAGAACGGAGGGGGACCCACTGAGGATCCAAACCCCTTGTTGCTGCCTCATGCTGCAGCAGAAAAATTGGCGAGAATTGGCGAAAAATGGCGAAACACGTAGTCTGGGCTTTAAGCTACTACCTTTGTTGTAAATGGGGTGTAGGGTACTAGTAAGGGGTAACATCACACAGATAGCATTTGGTCACTCCATTTGTCTTTTACAGGTGGTGAATGCTCCTGTGGCCGCCTCTAACTCGTACCCAACTCTCACCTATGGATCCTCGAAGATGGGTTCTTCCCAGCGGCCACACCCCGGGCAACCGTTACGACCGGCGGGCTAAACCCGGTGAGGGGCTCCGGTGTTAAGTGTGCCTCCACACCCGGTATGTCTGACTCCCGAACATCCTACCTCCCCTCTTTCAAAGAGTCCTACGGTGGGGGCGACAGCAATCTCGTAGGTGGCCCAGACTAACTCGGGTCGTTCTCCCACTAAAACAAAACCGTGACCCATAGTGGAGTTCGGCAGCCATCTGGGATGTCCGAGCAGCCCTATTTAGGAACAGCACTGCTTGCCTCCTCGCGGAGGAAGGAGCTAGAAAAGGTGCCATAAACAAATGCTGGTTATCGCGTCTTCTGCAGCCGGCCACGGCTCGCAGATCGCAAAATACGCGGTCGTAAAAGTCAAACAAACCACAATACCCCCCGTCCCTATCCCCCTCGCCATACCCTTCCAGGCTGCTTGGGTTAGTCCACTCACACTAGCAGCCTTGAATGTTCATTGCCTTTTAGAAAATCCTAGGAGCAACCGGCCGGAACGCAGGACGGCACTAGTCGCTCGGGAACTGGCGTGCTTCAAGGTGGACATTGCTGCTCTCAGCGAGACCAGATTCTCTGAGCAGAGTCAGCTGGAAGAGGTGGGTGCCGGCTACACCTTCTTCTGTAGCGACCGGCCAAAGGCAATGCGACGCGACGCTGGTGTTGCCTTTGCCATCCGGAACGACGTAGTGGGACGTCTGCCCTGTCTGCCGCAGGGTAGCAATTATCTCCTGATGAGCCTCCGCCTGCCTCTTCGGGGAGACCAGTTCGCCAACATAGTCAGCGCCTACGCTCCCCCAATGACGAGCTCTGATGCGGCGAACGACAAATTCTACGAGGACCTGCACGCCCTGCTGGCGACTGTGTCGAAGGTGGACAAGTTTATTGTCCATGGTAACTTCAACGCCCGCGTCGGGATGGACCACGCTGCCTGGCAGGGAGTGCTGGGTCCCCACGGTCTCGGTAGCTGTAACGATAACGGCCTCATTCTTCTGCACACGTGTGCGGAACACCGTCTCCTGTTGACCAAAACCTTCTTCCGCCTTCCGACGCGGGAGAAGGCCACGTGAATGCACCCTCGGTCGCGGCGCTGGCATCTGCTGGACTATGTTCTCGTCCGGAGGCGAGATTGACAGGACGTGCTGGTAACCAAGGCAATCCGCGATGCCGATGGTTGGACAGATCACCGCCTCATCATCTCTCAAATGAGGCTCAGACTGCAACTCTGACGAAGGCCCCAAGGTAAGCGGCCGCCAGGTAAGTTAAATACTCTTTTGCTAAATCTGCCTGCTCACTGTTTTGATTTCAGCAACCAAATAACCGAGAAACTGGAGGACCTGCATGCTACAGCTGATAATTCTACCGTGGAGACACGATGGTGTCAACTGCGAAATGTCATCCAGTTCACCGCCCTCGAAGTCCTCGGGCGCGCATGCCGTCAACACCGGGACTGGTTTGACGACAATGACGCCGACATCAGCAACTTACTGGTGGAGGAGAATGGACAGCACAAAGCGTACATGGACCTTCGGACTGACGCCACCAAAGCAGTCTTCTTCAAATGACGGCGCTTTATACAGCGACGGATGCGGGAGATGCAGGATGCCTGGATGATCCGAAAGGCTGAGGAAATCCAGGGGTATGCGGACTGCAATGGAATGAAAAACTTTTTCAAAGCCATCAAGGCCATCTATGGCCCGTGTATCAAGGGGACCGCACCACTGCTCAGCTCTGATGGCACAACATTGCTTACAGAGCAATCGCAAATTCTGAAGCGCTGGGCCGAGCACTTCAGAAGTGTCCTTAATTGATCATCAGCCATCTCCGATGCTGCCATTGACCGGCTCCCCCAAGTGGACACGAACAATGACCTGGATCTGCCGCCTTCCCTACCAGAAACCATCCGGGCCGTGCAGCAGATTTCCATCGGTAAAGCCCCGGGATCCGACGCAATCCCACTGGAAGTCTACAAGCACGGTAGGTCCCGGCTGATGACAGAACTCACAACACTATTCCAGGAGATGTGGTGCCAAGGACAAGTTCAACAGGATTTCATAGACGCGACCATCGTCATCTCTACAAATGGAAGGGGAACCGGCAACTCTGTGATAATCACAGTGGCATCTCGTGGCTCAACATCGCCGGGAAGATCTTTGCCCGTATCCTTCTCAATCGTGTGAACGGTCACCTAGAGCAGGGACTGCTCCCAGAAAACAAATCTGGCTTCCGTCGACACCGCGGAACAACCGACATGATCTTCGCCGCCCGCCAGCTACAAGAGAGGTGCCAGGAGGTGCGAACTCACCTATACACTAACTTCGTGGATCTAACGAAAGCCTTTGACATGGTTAATCGCGACGGACTGTGGAAAGTCATGCAGAAATTCGGCTGTCCTGAGCGGTTCACGCGCATGGTGCGTCAGCTTCATGACGGGATGACGACGCGCGTCACTGACAACGGGACGGTATCCGAAGCATTCGCAGTGATCAACGGAGTGAAGCAGAGCTGCATATTGGCTCCCACCCTGTTCAGTCTCATGTTCTCGACTATGCTGATGGACGTTTACCATGATGAGCAGCCTGATATCCGCATCGCCTACAGAACTGACGGGCACCTTCTCAACAGTCGGCGTATGCAGGCTTCAACGCGCGTGTCTACGACTACAGTCTATGAGTTGCTCTTCGCGGACGACTGCGCCCTTAACACCGTGATGGAGGAAGACATGCAAAGGAGCATGCACCTCTTCGCCGCAGGCTGCGCCGATTTTGGATTAACAATCAGTAGAGCCAAAACAGTTGTCATGCCCCAGCCGCAACCCAGCGCGGAATACAATGCTCCCCAAATCAATGTCAACATTGCTCAACTCAAAAACGTGGAAACCTTCGCTTATCTAGGAAACACGCTGTCATGCAACACGAGAATCGATGACGAGGTTGCCCAATGAATCTCCAAAGCTAGTCAGGCCTTCGGCCAGATGCAGGCCTCCGTGTGGAAGCGCCACGGTGTTCAGCGAAACACCAAACTGAAGATTTACAAGGCCGTCGTCTTGACGACACTCCTTTACGGAGCGGAGACCTGAACGGTCTACTCGAACCAAGCCAGAAAGCTGAATCACTTCCACCTCGGCTGCCTCCGCAGAATACTGAAGCTGAGATGGCAAGATAGGATCCCGGAAACGGAAGTCCTGGAGCGGACCGGAATCCTCAGCATCTATACCATGCTGAGGCAAGTGTAACTGCGATGGAGCGGCCACCTGGTAAGAATGGACGACGAGCGACTACCCAAACGAATTTTCTACGGAGATATCGCTACGTGTTCTGGCCGGCAGGGAGGTCAAAAACGACGCTACAAGGACACTTTGAAGAAAACTCCGAAGCAACTACAAATCAACCCGGTGACCTGGGATGACCTCGTCCGTGTCAGACAGGAAATTCCGTCTCTACACGCATCTATGAATATCAGTTGACAGTAAAGAGGCGGGACCATCTGTCCCAAGTAGCTATGCATACCCTAGACACCGAGCACACCTCCGCTTGGGTTAAAACTCGGATTGTCGTCGCCTGTCCCTTCAAGAAATGTCGAGAGTTCCTCTAGGCGATGCACTCAGATGAGTCATGCATCAACAGACATATCGAGTTGGATGCGGCGTACAAACATCTCAAGGAGAAGTGGAAGAAACGAGAACCAACCAGGACAGGGTGATACACACGGCGGCCGCTCAATGGTGCAAATGTCACGCCTGTATCGATTTTTTTCGAGAAGTTACGATGTTAAATGTTTTTGTCGCATTTGCTACCCGCCTGCGTCTGACGACTACCCGGAGAACAGGTGTTGAAAATATACGCAATAAACCTCCTTTTCTCATAGAACGTATTCAACTTCAAATCTATATTCTCTTTATCTTGAAAGTATCATTTCAAATTTTTCAGCAAAAGATGTCTATACACTGAATAAAATTGGTACGCAAAAGAGAGCACCGGGAGATAAGAGAAGCTATGTAGAAACGGAAAGTTTCAGCTGAGGTATCATGAATGGTCGTCCATGAATACGTCGCGAAATTGCACCAGATTTTCTTCAAAACGTTGCGGACGTCATTTGTAAATGACCCTCTTATCGTAGTTATTACGAACAAAGAGCGGTAAATACCAGTACGTTATGAGCAAAATGGACCAGTTCATATACATATAAGTACATTTACATCTAAATGGCGGAAATTAAACGTGGTTCAAAGTCAGAAGCCCACCTACGATCACGAAATCCAGAAGCAAAATGTCAGGAAGATAGAACTGAACAGTCTGTATTATGGCAGTAATTGTACAAGTTCCTCAGAGGCCAATGACAGCAAATCTTCCAGGAAAGTGAGAGTCAACAGTGCTAGTGGTGTTGCTGGTCACGTCTGAGTGAGAACCTGAGCTGTGCCCGCCTGCAGCCAATCAGAGAGGTTTTCATTTTGGGTGTGACTCGGGCGTTGTTAAGACATTCAGTCAACAAGCCGTGGGGAATGGATGCAAAAAATGAGGATAAAGAAGTGCAAAGTATATCTCTAGATTATAAATTATCCTAGTAGACTGGGAGCTGCAGAAAAAATGCAGAAAATTGGGATCTGTACCCATACAACCTTCATGAACCTCATAAGGGTATTCGAAACCATGAATCGACATCAGTTTTGGAGAGCGATTAGGAAATTTAATGTCTCAACAGTTCACGCTGGTGGGCAGCAGCTTAGAAGCAGTATGCTAGGATCCATGATAAACAGTGGCTCCGCCTCGAAAGATTTTGCTGTAACAGATTGTTTGAGACAGAACTGGGTGTTAGCCCTCAATTTATTGAACCCCATCTTCTCCTTAATTTGCAAGTCTATTATCACTTATTCACGCGCAATTCACCGTCCCTACACCACCACGCTGTGAAGCACACGGTTGGACCTCGTCGGACTATGATGGTCGAACTGGTTAAGTGGGCTACTGATGGATTTCGAGTCAACCCTTCTCCTTTGTGTGAAAACCTGCTGCGTTCTGCCAGGCGACTGAGTCGTTTGTGGCACATATAGACAGACTCCGGCAGTTCTGTCACCCAATTGCGCTCAATCCTCCGTTAAATGACTGCTGGGCTCTGATAGTGGATTTATGCCTCCTAGAGGGAAAAAAGAGTGAGCTGGGCTCTGTATACAAGGCGATTGGCGCATATTCCTCACTATAAACAATCCGACGCTTTTTGAATCTATCGCGATACACTAAAAGCTCTGACTTAGAAGGCTGCCAACTAACGAGATAACTGGGTTCTGCTCTCACGACGGGGAGTCAGTTTATGAGGGCTTCTGCTTACTGTGCCCCCAAATATTAATGATCCGGGTCGTTTTTGTTTTACCTGCAATCCTGGGCCATTATGCGAGAATCAGATGTTTATGGCACGCGTAGACGGGCCATTTAGCTTCATCAGCCACTGCAACCGATCTTATGTACTTTAGCTTGATGTAACCATTTAGCATACCGACCAGCTTAATATTAAAATGCTTCTTATTTTTATACTGCAGGCTGTCTGTTGGCAGTCTATGAATATTTCCCCCATTATTTCGCAGTAGCTTATGGATTTCAGCTCAAATATCCATATCAACTTTAATACCGAGTCTAAACAGATTTTTTCCGAAGGACTTACTCAAATTGCGCGCATTAATTGCTGAGGAGATTAAGCAGTTGAAGTAATTTTGTTTGTTTGTATGGTCTTCATTGAGTTTGCGTAGCGTTTCTTTCAAAATTCATAGCTGAGGTACCCACTGACGAGCAGAACCCCTCGGAGTTGCGTCAGACATCGCCACACGATCGGCAAAATATGCGTGTCTGGGCCTTTGGCTAGTACCCGTATGCTAAATAAGTAGGCGGTTCAGAGGCAGAAGAAGAAGAAGAAGAAGAGATGATCACTGGAACTTGGGGTTTATTGGCCTGACGTTTCGAATTCTTTCTCGAACCCATAATCAGGGATGGTTGCCGAAAAAGGGGTACGTTGAATATCAGTTGGCACCTTGTGAATATTACATGGCTATTACGCAGTAGCTGGTGAATTTACGCTCAAATGTCTATATCAAATTTCGGGCAGTGTCTGTTGAGGTTTGTTCTGAAAAATTTACTCCAAGTTCATGCATAAATTTCCCGGATGTTGAACAAGGTATCCGTTTACTGTCCTGTTTAGACAGGCCACTGGGAGCATTGCGGAGGAAAAACAGGAGCAACCTTTAATCATGGCCACCCAACGCTTAAAACTATAATGACTTGCTGAATGTCGTGGTGGGGCAGATTTCAAACTGACCAGAAAACTCGGTGCCCCGTGTGAGACGTTTTACTTCTGCGAGGCTCGAGGAACTCAGAGAGAGAGAGAGAGAGAGAGAGAGAGAGAGAGAATGACGGACAGACAGACAGAACGGTTGTTTTGGCTTGGACGCTCACTGAGTTAACAACTCTTAATAATTTCACTTACAAGTAGCCATTGCAACCTATTCGGGGCAGTGGTGTTCGTCTTCGTTTCCACTTGTGATGGACGAAGCACAGGAGATTTGATATGTCAGAAAATATCAACAAAAATGTGGAAATATGTTTCCAATTTGAACAAATTGGGAACGAACTATTTTTGAACCCTGCTAACCAGGCAACGAATGCTAAACCTAACGAGCACAACGCCTAGGGTTAGGGTTGAGGTAAGGGTTAATTTGGTGCTTAGGTAGGCATGCAATCAGATTCAGGGATAAAAAACCAGCTCACTTTTTGCTAACGTGTTACCGCCTCTTTCCTTCTTTTAAACTGCCCTGTCCCTTTTGCGACCGTTTACGCATTGCGCGCCTGCCTATTGATTACGCTTGTTAGTAGTGTTACACAATTATGCGTTACTGAAAAAGAACTCACGTAGGGTTTGTAGTATTAATTATCGTACAGCCTTATCCTAGGATACTTCAGTCACTTTTGAACATGTTTCTTTCTGGCGGCCTACAAAAATGACTACTTAAGAAGTATTATTTTTCCTCATCGATTTTCGATGACTTTAGGATCTTAAAATCTATTTTTGAGAAAGCGGGCACTACAATATTCTGCTATGCACTCATATGGTTGCAAATTACGTCCTCTGCAGAGTGTATACTCGAAGGAAGGCTATCTCTTGGTTCACACATATTGCAAAGTTTTAGGAGCCCTACGTGACGTTTTCCTCATAACATAAAGAAAGTGTGATTTTCCGTAGACAGAATGTATACGACATGTAGTTTGGAAACCCTGAATGCAAGTATGAATCATGTCGGGTTCAAAACTATCCGACAATCGCAGAAGTTTTTTAAACCGCAAGATACTGTTCCTTCAACTATAAAATTGGAAGAACACGTAATTTGCTACCAATTGAGTACCAGAAAGAATAGTTTGTCTATGCTTTCAGTAAAATATATTTTAATTATTAAGAACATCGAAAATCAATGAGGAAAATAAATTCTTCTTAAGATATCATTTCCGCAGGCGACCGGAAAGACACTCGTTCAAAAGTCAACACCCTGAAATGACCAAAATAGGTAGGGATTATGTTGTAAGATAAGTAGTATTGAAAGGCTAATCAAATACTCTTTTTGGAACGAAAACAAATTTCAGAATTTCGGTTGACATTTCATGAGATGGCAAACCTAGTCCATGAGTCATTGGCACACCGTTTATCTTATCATGAGGGTGGAGGAGGAGTCTAGGAAAGGTGCCCCAAACAAATTCTGTTTCGTAGCCTCCACGAAAGCTGGTCGTAGATGTTGGCCACCTAAACACGACAACCGGAACACTTTCCGCCCCCTCCTTCTGGCCGCCAGCCAGAGTGACGAGGACGAATGCGCCTGCCAACGAGGCTAACTAACAGGCCTCTCGGCGCAAAATAGTAAGCGCATGTTTTGCTGTGGCGGGAGTTCAGTTTGGCCAATCAAATGACTGCTGCAGCGGCCTCCTGTCATTGGCTAATCGATCGCCGTTTACGAGAGCTTTGTTACCGAGACTGCGAATAAGGTGTTGTGGAGATGTCTCGGGGACTTCACTGCGGGTCCAAAGCAATCTTCTTATCCGCTAGAGTCTCCAAACTTAGTGCGAACATCTTTATCTACTGACAAGTGCGCTGGCGGAAACACACATGGTTCTGTGGGCCGGCGAGACACCGGTAAATAAACCATTCAGTCCAAGCATGCAAACGAATTGACGTCTTTTTCCAGGCGATAACCTATGCGAACGGAAACCCTGTCTGATTGTTTACCTCTTCATTTAATTGTGGGCGACAGGTAGGGTAGCCAGGTCTTTGCACCTCAATGTCATTTAACGTTGAATAATGCCGAGCACATTCAACAGGAACTTGATTTTGAACCAAACTGGTAGAGCGTTAACTTAAATATTCCGCTGAACACAGATACACATCTTTGGTGGTTTAGTCTGCTGGCTGCTGAAGGCAGGCACATTCAAAGAAACCATCTCGGTCTCACTTGTCTTTGTCGATTGAACGGTCGATTACCTTTTAGTAGCCCACTGTGTGTAACCGCTTACGAGGAAATTGAGATGGAGCACCAAAGTGACTTTTGTGCACCTGTTACGCCCTGTTCTACTGGTAGGATTAGTGACTGTCACACCCATGTTCTGTCTCACACCTTCAATGCTTTCAGTCGGAAGTTGACATGAGTATTCTGAACTATGCATGTTTATTCTGCTATCTCCGCACATCGGTTCAACCTGCGAATACCCCAGAGCTCTCAGTCATCTAGTCACTGTCCATATATTCTACATGAAGATTTGCAGTGACACATTCCCGTACTGGGGTGCCTTTAAACGAACCACGTAAGGGTGTAAGTAGTAGGGTATTTATAAGAACATGGCCCCTGCACACATGCACACATGACGTACTCTAAATAGCATTTAGGTCAGTCTAGGGTAGGATCTCCAGCTTCTTTTCCGTAGATCTTCACGCATTTGATCTAAGGTTTTGATTTCTTTAGTCGGTTGATGAATATCGGTAGACTGGTGTTGGTATGCATCCCTCACCAAAGGGCTTTGCTGAAAAAGTAGTGATTGAATTTCCGAATGAGCTTGACGAACTCTAGGACCACCACGTGAATGGTTCAGGCGACAGGTTAGGGCAACGCGGTAGATGACCTGAACCAACGCAGGGGCCAGATCAGGGCACGGCAGACGTGTGAGAGGATGGGGATCTATAAAAATGCCATATGCGGGTGTGTGGTGATACGAATATGCACAGGCTCACGCCGCACTAGCCACCTGCACCCGATCATGCATTCGGGCTTATTGACTATATCTTGAGTGAGTGAGGCGAGAGTGTGGTAGGTGCTGCGCAAGTGACCTTTGCCGTGCATGCTATGTTGTGCGGCACATGGTGGAAATCGTCGGAATCGACTGTTGAAGTGTCCGGGTAGGGTTTTTTAGCAACTAATTCCCGCGTGGGTCGCAGAGCTCCGGTTCACTTGAGTTGATTCGGGGCAATATGGCAGCGGTCGGCAGAGCATAGTTTTGGCTATTTCAAATGATTTAAAGGATGATCAGAAGGGGTTTCAAGAATGCCAACGACGAGTGCGTTATTTTATCTTGTTTGCTTTCCGAAAGCAGCTAGTGCGTAAACTTCGGGTGAATCCTTCAGAACAAAAAGTTCCAGTCGCCGCCCGAAATTTCATATGAACATTTGAGCTGTAATCCGTCATGTCTTCATTTCCTCGGAAATTAAACAATTCAGGATGTAAACTGCAGTTCGCAGGCCACATAACCCACAGAAAACGCTGAGGGACCCCTGGATGAGCCAAAGATCGCACAACTGTGTCATTTAGTGGCACAAATATCTGCAAAAGTCGCGGGACTGGCATTTGTAGCTAGTAACTGCGTTACCGATATGGTAAATGATTACGTAGGATGATAGGTGACTCAGTTTTTGCAAAGCACGTTCATTAACATGTGTTCTTTCTCGTGAGTTGACAGAAAATGTAAGCTATGTCTTCAAATTATTTGGAAAAGCACAAAAATATTTTTTTAAAAAAAGAGGAGAAAGTAAACTTCGTAAAAGAGATAACTGATCGCAGTCCGTTATATGACTATGGTACCTCTTCGGCTGCACATGGTTGAAAGCCCGATGTCCAAGAGGGAGTAACGTAATTTTAATAGACCCAAGCTACAAACCAAGGAAAAATCCTGTTAAATGGACAAACTCAATTTATAGAAGTACGTAAAGCCTGTCCATGCAAATATACGCCTGAATAAAATCAAGCTTAAAAACTTTTCTATAATTTTTGTCGTGATAAATATCCTCGACGGCGTGGGAAAAATTCCAAATTACTTATGTTTAAGTACGTGCTGCAAAATCTTTTGACGAGAATTTGGAATATTTTCTCGGTAGGAGGTTGACTGATAGAGATTCTACAGTAATAAAGTATTCCGAGTGGCACAGGTTGGGAGGCCAGTCTGTGAGAAAATATATTTGAAAAAAACTTTAATATACAAGCATAAAAGAAAGAAAGAAAGAAATTTTCTCAAGTATAGTTTCTGGTGACGGGGAAATTAGTTCCAAATATCTGGCAAACGCTCACCGATCACTAATAGGACTCACTCATTCTGCCTTGTATTGGGCCCAATCTTGACCCGCGCCAACAGCCGCACAGTGGCTATTAGTAGTAAAGGCAGATTAACAATGCCGGCAAAAGCAGGGATGACTGAAATGGCTATTTTTGGTTCATTAACCGCCATCAGCCAGTCATACCCAACCAACGGGCCCGTTGTATTGCCCGTTTCGATCGCGAATATTAACATTCGTTGACAAACGATCACCGGTGGGATAAGACCGGCTGATGACAGCTAATGAGCCAGAAATGGCCATCACAGTCTCTTATTTCTTTTTTGGCATTGTTAATCTGCCTCTCCTACAAATAGCTGCTGTTCAGCTGCTGGCAGCGTTCGAGAGTGGGCCCCAAGGCAGAGGGGAACGAGTGAGTTCTGTTAGTGGTCGGTGAGCATACGTCAACGAATTTCAATATTCCCGATCTAAACTAGCAAGGCAATGGGCCCGTGGGTCAATTGTTTGACTTCTGATCAACGGGTCGCGGGTTCGAGCCTCGAATGGGGCAGCACCACCTGGAGTTGGCTGATGACTGGCTGGTAACGGCTAATGAGTCAGAAATGGCCCCTCCAGTCTCCCTCGTCTTTGTCGACATTGCTTTCAATGTACTGCCAAAACTGATAGGTTCAGCAATTCGTGTCCATAAAAACCTTCAAAATAAGAAGGTATTTATGGTATTTAACTAGGCAGTTAGTTATTGGACGGTCCTTTAATGCATATGGGTGTTTGAATCCTATCTGTAGTCTCATCCAGGCATGAAAACGGCAAGGATGCAATATGCGACCCCACTTAGGGAACAAAGGATAATTCAGCGTGTAATACGTTACCGGTGGTAATTGGGGTTCTATGATTGGGGATAAATGAAAGAAAGGAGACTGCCAACCTAACCCTATCCATTGGCTTCTTTCTGGTTAGCCTTCGTTGCGGCATTAGAAGGGTCGCACAATAGTTTATTGCCCCGACATTTGCGTGGCTTGCGATCGCCGGTGGCTTTAGGTCACGCCGATTGCTATGCGCGCTGGTCATCCCTAGCTGATTGTGCTCATTTTCCCTTGAAATTGATAAATGTTTACGTTCTGATGAAGAAACTTACTGCCCAGAGATAAAATGCACTAAGAAACTCTTATTATCAGAATGGATATACTCCGGAATTTCTTCGTCGTTGCATGCCACGACAACAGTTCAAGGAAAGAGGCCTTTTCAGAACTGTGCCCACCAAGGCTTTAAAAACCAACCGGCTAGCTAAATCTCCGTATTGTAAAGAATTTGTGTGAGCTCGTTGAAAGGCAGGTAAAACAAACACTATACACAGCTTGTGCACCCAACTTGTACACCCTAATGACAGGATTGGCTAGTGCAACAGAAAATAAATCATTTACAAAGTACCATATACTATTTACAAGGCGGCTTCTGGAGGCAAAACCGGGAAAGCACCATCTAGCGATGCAGATGCGGGACCATTTGTCCCATGTAGCCATGCAGATACTAGATGCAGGACAGATATTTGCATGGAAGAAAAGCCGCATCTTTGGCGCTTGTCCAACGAGGAAGGACCGTCAGTTCCTGGAAACAATGAACTCAGGTGAGGCATCCATCAAAAGACAGTACTGACTTCAATGCCGCATACACACGGCGATCGATAATACGATCCCATGCTAAGAACTCGTCGAGGTATTCAAAGTCAACAGCTACGCTATAACGGACTTAGCTAACAACGCCGCCTCCTGAAAAACGAGGGCAATGCGTGAAATGTCAGTTAAGGGTACCCAAACTCTCATCGGTAGGAGTAAATATTAATAACAGTTAATATACGCCAACTTGAACAAATAGGGATAAATGCGACTTAAGGAGATGCGTAACTAAATATAATGAATATAAAAAGTTGTGTAGAAATAAAAATAAGGCAAGGGGCTTCATAGATCCATCAATTCAACTGATAGACACCCCTGCCGTGTTTTCGGGAGCTTCAGACAAAACATCTGTGCTAAATGGCTGATTGTGAAACCAAAAATCTCCACCGTAATGAACAATTATTGAATAATAAAAGTACATAGACCGGACGCTACGATCTGTCAACTTCTCATGCACTGGAAAGACCTCCACCCACAGAAACCCTATATGAAATTGTTTATTTTGTCAAAACCTGCGTGCCAAACAATTTGTGACGGTGAGAAGAGTAAACAAGTTCACAGAGAACTGCATGAACGTGCACAGGTAGCACAGCGGTTGACAGTCCTTGTTGGTTATTATAAAACGTCCGCCAAGGTAGTATTCACCCTTCGATCGTTTGGCAACGTTGATTCAATCATTATACCGGATTTTACACTGGCTGCAAGAAGAATGACGTATGACTGCGGAGCCCGTCAACGAACACATCTACGGCTCGTCGCCTGTCAGGCACCGCCAGGTGAACTACGCGCAAACCTAGTCTTCCCTATAATTTGGCCTTGAAATTGCGTTCCAAGAAGAGTTCGCAATGTCAGGTAATAAATTATCGGTCTAAGGAAGTAATGTTCCGTTTTCTATATCTATTTAATTATCCGATTCGGTTATTTGTAGCTGCAGATCATGGGGGTTTGCAATTAGTCTTAACATTTAGCACGCATTATACGGCTAGTCCACTTCTAGGGAGTCACAATGAAGAATCCTTGCAAAAGGAGTATCCAAACGTCTGTGTTCGTTTTTCCTCATTTACTTATCTCGCAATCTTTGCAGACTCCACATTGCCGTTGCCGTCACCGTCGTCATCGTCGTCGCCGTCGCCGCCAGCTCCTCCTCCTCCTCTTCCGCGTCATCGTCCTCCTTCTCCTTCTCCTGCCACTATCTGTTCCCCTCATTTTTCCGTCTCATAATCCTCCTCCTATTCTCCATTATCATCAGCATCTCGCATGCGGTATCACTTGATAGAATAATTCGCATTCAAATCCTAGGTTATATGAACCTGAGGTTGCGTATGCCTGACTGACGACGGTTAATAAGCCATTATTGGTCATTCCAGTCTTTGGCGGTAATGTATGCCATCCTTTCAGCGACAATTCAAGTCAAATCAAGCGGATACATGCGTCTAAAAAACAATAAATTGGCACAGTATATTACTATACAGATCATCAAAATGACCTGTATAGATTACTTACTGTTTGGCCAAAATGATTGGCTGATTCGAGAAAGTGCTAGTTGGATTAAACGGGTTGTATTGGATACATATATTTATATAGAAGAGGAGATCTCACCGATCTTTTTAAGGGCCATTCTCGTCCTTTTGTGCTACGCGACTCGATCTACCGACAGCGGCCACCAGGACAGTGAGCACTTGGCACAATGGTTAGGGCATTGGACTTCTGACCAGCAGAACCCGGGTTCGAGCCCAAGGGTTTTGCAAAACCCATGATAGGTTAAGGCTGGATACTGACCACTGATAAGCCGGAGGTGGCCAGTCCAATCGCCCTTGCTTTTAACCTAGTAAATCGGGTGACATCAGAGGCTCACTCAAACTTGACTTGATATCGTCAGCGCTACTTCTTGGCCCCTTGGACCTCTCTTAGCCGATGTCTTCATGGGCAAACTGGAAATCCCAGTCAAGTGATCAGATCAATAAACTAAAACACTACAGTCGCTACGTTGACGACATCTTTGCGATTTCCAATGCAGAAACCAATGTAGATGCACTCTTAGATGCTGTTAATCAAGCACATCCGTCCATCAAGTTCACGCTGGAGGTAGAAACGGGAGGTTCGCTTCCATTCTTAGACGTTCTCCTAAGCCGAAGTCCTGATGATAGTGTCCGAAAGAGCGTTCATCGAAAGAACACCTGGTCTGGACAATATAGAAACTTCGGCAGTTTCGTACCCATCCAACAGAAACGCAATCTAGTCCGTTGCTTGGCGAAAAGGGCTAGAAAAATTTGTTCGGTGGACTGTATCGAAGAAGATCTCCGAAAAAGATCCAGAACTTACTTCGCGAAAATGGCTATCTGGATAGATTTATTGCAAAGAATATGGTCGCAAGACCAGAAAAACCCACCACACTTACTGCGGAAAAGAAAACCCTATTTCTCAAAGTCCCCTTCAAAGGGGATGCAGCAAGTGAACTCCTGAAAAGACGCCTTGACCAAGCCGTCGCACGAACCTTCCCAGCGGCGAGAATTCGGATATTATTCTAAACCAACCCTGTTTTACACGGGGAAGGTAAGGAGAGGTTGCCGGCTCAGACCACCTACATGTGCATCTACTCATTAACTTGCTCCTGTGGAGCAGGTTATATTGATCGCACGAGTCGGCGCCTAGCCAAAAGAATAAAGGAACACCTGGCTGAGAAAAGGCGAAGTTAAAAGCATAAACAGCTCTATTATCGCACACCTGGTGGATTCCGGGCGCCGTGTGGACCCTAACGAAAGCCTTCCGTGTGATTTATAAGTGTCACCAAACTATCCCACTTCACTGGTCAGCGGCTGCTAGCGACAGCAGAAGCCACCGCCATCCGGTTGAGAAAACCGGTCTTGTGCGCACAAAAGAACCTCCTACAAGCTCCGCGCTTAGCAGGGCCAACGACGGCTTAATTACATGCAGTCCAGGCCGTTTCGTCCTCTTCCCTCCCCGTCCCCCTCCCTTTCGTGAACGACCACCAAACCCTCACTGCTGCTTACCCATTTGTCTCTTATCGCCACCCCTCCCCCCTTTTAACACGACTCACTGGTATGACGAGATGAAAACTTATTGATTTTACGTCTTAGCTTGTACTCCGTTTCCCATATAAATGTACTGGCCCGACTAGAATTTATCGAAAGCACGCGTATGCTCGCCAACTAGTCTTCTCGCAAGATATTGTTCGTATCGCGGTGGATTCCGCTTTCAAGGATGCGCATGTGACTGATCAGGCCGATGCGATGAGTGAATGCGCGCGGAGGCAGCGGTCTCTGCTACGAGTTGGTGCTCCAGGCACTAGTTCGCCAGTCTCTGTGCGATGGATTCGCAAGTGACCGACCAGGCCGATGTGTGAGGTGAATGAGCGATCGCAATAAAGACAGGCTAGTAACGAGTCCCCATCGCTGGTACTGGTGGCGGTGGGGAAGGTAGCAGGTGACGGGTATTCGGGGGTGGCCACTGAGGTGACGGTAGTGGGGTAGTTGGTGTTCGTCGCCGTGATCGGTGGAAGGGGGGAGGTAGGAAGGTATCAGTGATTGTTGGACGGCGCGACATCGATGCAATGGTTAGAAGTGGTTGGGTGGTCGTCGTCGTGGGGTATGAGGTAGGTGTGGCAGAAGTTGATATTGTGGGATTGTTTTTGTGTTGAAATTGAATATGTCTGAACAGGCAGATTCGGGAGCGAAATGTGCGTTGACAGCGTGGGCACTTTGGCAGGGCTTGAGCATTGGCAATGTTGATCCGCGCTGCTTGTGACTTGCGAGCCGCCCTTTTCGCCCTTGGCGGCGGGGATCCGGTTGGCCTCATAGATTGCTGCACCAGTCTTCACGGATTATCTCCATACCGGTATACACTGGACCAAGTCCTCCCAGGTCAGTTGCTTCAGATATTTCTTCCACAGGAGCATTCACCACCCGTACGAGACAAATGGAGTGACCAAATGCTATCTGTGTGGTGCTAACCCTAACTAGTACCCGTAAACCCCACTCCCCACCCCTACAGCAAATCTTCAAGGAAAGTGAGAGTCAACAGTGCTAGTGGTGTTGCTGGTCACGTCTGAGTGAGAACCTGAGCTGTGCCCGCCTGCAGCCAATCAGAGAGGTTTTCATTTTGGGTGTGACTCGGGCGTTGTTAAGACATTCAGTCAACAAGCCGTGGGGAATGGATGCAAAAAATGAGGATAACGAAGTGTGAAGTATATCTCTAGATTATAAATTATCCTAGTAGACTGGGAGCTGCAGAAAAAATGCAGAAAATTGGGATCTGTACCCATCGGCGTTTCGACCGTCGATTTCGACGAGGTCCACCGTATGCTCCACACCAGGTGGTGCAGGGACGGTGACTTGCGCGTGAATTAGTTTTAAGTGATAGTAGCCTTGCGCTGCAGCTACCACACTCTCTCCTCCTCCCCCACCTGAGTCCGGTGTCAAGATAGAGTCAAGAAGACCGGAGATGGGAGAGGGCGCAGGTGGCTGGCGCGGCCGGAGCCGCCCCTGGGCGTGCCACCACACCTGGCTCGGATCCCACGGAGTGGGAGTGCCATAAAGGCCACATTAAAAAGGAGCCATTGCAACCTGACTCTCAGTCCCGCCAGTCAGCCACTCCCACAAAAACACATTGGGCTGACCACGGGTCCGAGTTATCCCGTCAGTTGGCAACCTTCCAAGCCACGGCTTTTAGCGCACCTACGGCAGTTCGACCGTCGATTTCGACGAGGTCCACCGTATGCTCCACACCAGGTGGTGCAGGGACGGTGACTTGCGCGTGAATTAGTTTTAAGTGATAGTAGCCTTGCGCTGCAGCTACCGCACTCTCTCCTCCTCCCCCACCTGAGCCCGGTGTCAAGATAGAGTCAAGAAGACCGGAGATGGGAGAGGGCGCAGGTGGCTGGCGCGGCCGGAGCCGCCCCTGGGCGTGCCACCACACCTGGCTCGGATCCCACGGAGTGGGAGTGCCATAAAGGCCACATTAAAAGGAGCCATTGCAACCTGACTCTCAGTCCGCCAGTCAGCCACTCCACACAAAACACACATTGGGCTGACCACGCGGTCCGGAGTTATCCCGTCAGTTGGCAACCTTCAAGCCACGGCTTTTAGCGCACCGTGATAGTTTCAAGCGCGTCAGATTGTTTATAGTGAGGAATATGCGCTGAACTGTCGACCTCACTCCCTCCCCCACCCCCACAATCAGACCACTGTCCGAGCCGGTCAGTTGTCTGATGCGGAAGCGGGCGCAGCTGCTGGTGACCTCATCTACGTGTACTACGTACATGACCTGGCCCCCAAACACAAGCACCAGGATTTCACACAACAGGGGGTTGAACGGCTTACATCTCACATGTGTGAGATAGCCACATGGGTTTGCTGGCCTGCACCAATGATCCAACCATCTCCAGGCGTCTAGACTCAAACCTGCACGGCGGTAGTAAACACAAAATGCGTGAACGCCACCACTACCTGGACTGCGTTGGCGCAATTCGTCGATTAGGACAACTGAGCTGAAGAAAGCAGTCAGCCGCCTGTAGAGTGCACTATTATGTTAAGATGATCTGGAAGAAAGACTTGCTGTTATTGGCCAAAACAAGGATACTGGCATATTTTCCTTCATCAAGCAATGGCACCACAACCGCAACCAGCGCACTGGTGACTTGATTGCTCATCAAGCGAGGCATTCATAATTTATCGATTATTGACTGTTGATCGTCACACGGCCACCTATATGGGACGTGTATATCCAGCTTCAAGGCAAAGCTGAAATGCTCATTTTGACCTCGCAATCAGCGCATCTTGACACCTGTCAGTCTCGTGCGAGTCTGCAAGATTGTCTGTTGGAAAAACGAGGGGTACCAAAAACCAAGGAAAATTATTTATTTTAAATGTCATCCTAAAAAAACTGATCCCCTTAAAAAAATACTGTCCATTAAATTATACGCACTTGCCTCAATGGGTTTTTTTAATGTTCGAAAAATGTGTTTTTACATTCTTCGTAGCTAATGCTGTTAGTTGTATCCAGCAACGTAAGGCTCCAGTCATTATTGGGAAAAAAGAGTCACCAGTGGCTAGATCGGGCGAGCAAGGCCGGGGGATGAGAAACTCTTGCCACGTGGGTTTTCACAAAAGCTGGTCGATTTTGAACGCGGTGTGGGCAGACGCGTTGTCATGATGAGCCAACCGGTTCCCCGATCGCCACGATTCAGGTAGTTTTTTTTTCAGTCAGTGGCTCGCGCAATCGCTTCAGCACTTACAAACAGTAATGTTGGATCACTGTGGTGCCATGAGAAACGCATCTAACTTGACCGACTCCTTTGATTCTGAAAAAAACAAAGTATTGTAGACTTAAATTTGCTTTCTGGACGCTGAGAGGTGACCCTGAACGGCGTTCATCTTCAAGTGATATTTGGCTATTTATGCACCGGGAAAACCAATCGTTCATTCTTGTCTGACTTATAGCTTCCTCCTCATAATGAAGCTAATTTTGAATACTGCCGGCAAGACAAAGGAGGCTGGAATGAACATGATTGGCTCATTATTACTAGTCTTCAGCCAGTCATACACAACCCCAGATGGTGCACCGCCCAAGGATCGAAGCCGTGACCCGTTGATCAGAATTCCAACGCTCGTACCATTGAACCACGGGTTAGAACATTGGACTTCTGATCAACTGGTCCCGAGTTCGATCCTCGGGTGGTGCACCATCTTGGGTTGGGTGTGACTGGCTGACGACGGCTTATTAACCAAAAATAGCCATTCCAGTCTCTATTGTCTTTGCCGGCAATGTTAATCTGCATATTCTACTACTAGCCGCTGTGTGGCTGCTGGAGGGGCTCGAGAGTGAGACTCAAGACAGAACGAGTGAGTTCCGTTAGCGATCGGTGAGCGTTCATCAACGAATGGAAGTTGTTTTTGCCTGTGTTCTCATTAACAGGAAACGTCATTTTCTGGTGGTGCGCCGTTCCTTGTAAAATCGCCAGCAGCCCTGGGGGCGGGGAGTTGACAGAATAATTAGTTTGTCTGCTGCGATGGTTTCTCATGAACGCTCCGCAGGAAGAGTAAACGAACTTAGCAGGAGAGGGCAGCACTGCCAACCCACTCGCCTAACGAAAATAATTCTTGTTGTTGTCCGCCTATTGCAGACAAGTAAGTGTTCAGCAACCAGGCGGCCTTCTCCTATATGCTGGACGTCGCATTCATCCTAAATCTTCAGACACGCGTTGAAACAGCGTTAACCCGCTGTCTATTTAAAAGGTTCAATTGACATTACCTAGATAATCTACCGACTCGGAGACAATGTACCTCGCAATGCGAGGTCATCCGTGATCTCTAGACGAAAGGCCAATGACCAAAGCGCAGCATTTCACTTGACCTTCGAGCTGAAGGAATGACAACAGCACAGGTTTAACCACAGTGAAGAAACGCGGATGCAAAGACCCTGAGGTGCCTTCTCCAAGGCCTGTGGCTTAAATTGTTTTTAGCAGGTGCGCCTCCAGACGGGTTCATCGTCGCAGATCGTGGCGCTGGGTGGGTGCACAGAGGCTTATCATCGTGTTTAGGCTAGTGCGTGCGTTAACTCCCCCCCCTAGTGTGGTTCCGCCCACGAACGCAAAATCGGCAACGAAGAGACGACCGCGCGGCGATGCGACTTACCGCGCACAAGGTTAGCCACCGATAAAATGACAAGAGGAAGAGGATTAAGGTTATTTATTTTGCCTGACTTCACTTTTATGCTCAGGCCATTAGCGGCCTTCAGAGAACGAAGACGAAGGCCGAAGTAAGGTGGGAATCCTTTACCTGCCCCCCTCCGCCCTTCATCTGCAGGATGCGAAAACAGGAACAGTCGTGCTATAGTCCGTTTTGCGCGAATTTCCAGGAAAATTTGGTAAGAGTTGGTGTTAAGGGTAGGGGAGAGACCAGAAAATTTTTACTCTTCGTTGAATTTAGCGCAACGTAACCTGTATTCTAGGGGGGGGGGGGGGGGGGGGGGGGGGAGAACAGGGGATAGCGGTCCTGTTCCTGCGTCCTGCCGGGTAGGAGTGCGGGGACGGCGGCATACAAGCGATTTCGACTGAAATTTTCTGCTAACCGGGCCAGTAGTAGCACTTAGTCATATTTTTACTTTTACAAAACTTTCTATAGATATTCCATTCGTTAGGCATTTTCTTAACTCGCATTTATCCATAGTTGTTTAAGTTGGCGTTTAGAAACTATAGCGCACTACACTCAAACTGGTTTGTGTGTCAGTGACATTAACTGACTTTCCACCCATTGCCTTGTTCTTCACTAGGTGGCGTCATCAGTTGATTTCATCGTGTCGTTGCCTTTGGCCTGACTTGCCTCTATTAGTTCTTAGTGTGGGATCGCATTATCGATCGTCGCTATTCGCTAAAACCCTTCTTTGAGAGGCAGTGTAGCTTAACGAATATATCGTTCAAATATCCACCTAGCTTATTGAACGAAATTTCAGTATTTTCTGTGTTTTACTGATGTTCTGCCTCGCATGGAGTTCCGAAAGGCAGAGCCCGTGAAAAGTTTTGCCGCGAAGAGAAAGAGTGGGACGTCGTATCATCAGAACGATTCATGTTCTGCAAGCCATTCTAATATTCCAGGTATCGAGTAGAACGACTTGGCGCATGATTTTTCCTTTCGCCAAAAATGCCTTTTAAGCGTATTTTCAAGGACTCATGAAATGTTATGTATGCTCAGAGTGCCACAGTTAGTAGGAAAAAACGGCAGTAGCCAGAAGGCGGAATTTTTGATGTGTGGTTCCTACCTCTATTTTTATGTCCTACTTCAGCATATCCTTCAAAATGTTGTATTGAGAGTCACACTGAAGTGCTGCACAGGATGTCTCCTTCAACTTTGTCTTTTAATGGAAGACAAATCTTGCCGTAATTCTGATGGGCCGATGATATCCACGAAAAAGAAGATACGTAAACAGCTTGTACCGGTAGAGAAGTGCTAAATAAAGGGTCTCCAGTGTGTTCAAGCAGTAGGACAGCAGAACGAATTCTTTCATTACTGTTAGTTTAACAGACGACCACTGTAATTCGATCCTCTGATAAATTTTAGAGTTAGTTTTTTATCTGGGCAACAGAATGCCGCTGGAAGAAGTGCCAAAGCTTACTGACGTCTCTCTAAATACTATGTTTAACTGGTTTTATTACTGCCGGGAAGTCTGCTCCGAAATGCTTCCTATTTCTAGGACAGTAAAACTGAATGGAACACCAGAAAACCCAATATAAAAAGATGTGGTCGGATTTCAAAAAAAAAGGAAAGTACTTGGTTAGGCAGGAAGACTGAGATTTTGAAGAAAAGTTGCGGAGTTCCACAACATTTACTTCAGAGACACTTGGATGAACACTGTTGACGTGTTTTGAAAGGAGAAAATGATCACTCTGAAAGAATCTTACGTGATATTGAGGAATTATTTGCTGCTTACTTATCCTTATTTAATCCAAAGTTAATTTTTGAAATACAAGCGACGAATTTAAAATCTGATTCTGATGTTGCACGCAGGGCCTATCAGGGGAGAAATCACGCAACGTAGAACACCGATCGTAGGAATCCGCTAAAGTAGCACCATTGCTTTAAATCCCTTCAAGTCCCCCCAATCTTCGGCAAATCCATGTTTAGGATCGCCTCGTTAACTTCGATTCTAACGAAAAAAATGGCCTAACAAAATAGTGAACACAGGCTGCAGACAGATCCTTCTGCAGTGAACCTTAAGAACTCTAAGTCAGCCCTCTTGGTGCACGCTGCGGATCGGGTTTGCAGCTATTCTTCGTCACCCACTGAAAAAAAGACAATAAATATAAACAGTCTTCTACAGCAGTTACGAAGACGCGACGGTGAGATGTCAAACCCAAAGGCAAGCACTTTGAAATCTGACTACATGCGTTTCTCGTTCCTGTGACTGCACGTGTTCAATGTACTTCCGCCGAGGTGGGCACTGGGGCTAACATGGATTTACTTATTTATGTTGTCCACTGCACTGAAATGGTGCACGCTGTTCACAAAAAGGCACAATCGTTCTCCCGATCAGCTTTTTTCCAGCTGATCGGCTTTTGAAGGTTTCGTTACAACGGGTGGTTAGTGGTGCAATACAACTTCCTCACAAGCATTCCTACACCGCTCGCCCGACAGACAAATTGCCAAGCACTTCGTTGCGCGTCGTTACACGACACAGGCGTGATCTGAACAGAGAGGGAGAGAGAGAGAGAGAGAGAGAGAAGAAATGAAATACATTCAAAAAGAAATTTCTCGTTTAGATATGTTTACCACCCGACTAGCTCCTAAATTTCAAGAAAGGCTGTTCATTTTCTCTTCGCTAGAAAGTTGTCAAGCTATCGAGAAAAGCTAAGGGAGAAGAGAGAGAGAGCGAGAGAGAGAGAGAGAGAGAGAGAGAGAGGAATACGCTTTATTTTGAAGTATCAGTCAAAATTTTCAGCAAAAATATGAATGGCTCCATTCACTAAGATAATAGGATAAGTTAACGTAATATGCAAGAATCAAAGAGTCAAAAATGGACTTCTAGTGGGGAGAAAGTTCCAGTCTCAGCTTTTTTATTTCAATCTCTTCACACGTAAGGTAGCGTGCTAGAAATGGCAAAACGGAGCGCTGTTATGCCGTTGTACGGCAGGCTATATAGCGAAAGCCTCGGCGCATCGGACGGGAAGACTTCACAGCAATCAGCTCAGAGTGGAGGGGATGGGGTACATCATCAAGGATTCGCCCAGCAAATTGTTTGACGGTCGTAAAGTGCCGTTTTGTTATCAAATCCACTAAAAACGTATAAAAAACACCAGCAGCAGAAGAGAGCATTCGGAGAATACGTTTTAAAATCAAAAATCCTTTTTTAAGCAAAACTGGAAAAATCACGGGAGAACAATAAAGGATGAGGGGAAGAACACATGCCTCTATAAATCGCGAGATAAGAGCTTGAGGTGTGTGATAGGAACGTAAACGGCGGATATAATATAGAAAATTACGAATTTTTGTAAAAAGAGTATCGATATGTTGGGAGAATGAAAGATGGGATGTCAGAGTAACGTTGGGAAGTACGGCTGAGTATTGAGAACTAGGGGATGGTCGCATGTGAAAAACACATTGAACTGAAAACTGAAATGCAGTCAAACCCCGGAAATTCATGCCTAGATGGTTGTCGCTAACTTTCATTGGCTAGGCGTCTGCATTGGGCTATCGACCTCGTTTATTTCCTTGATTTGAAAATAATACATTTTAAAGTATTCTCAGCCCACATATTTGCATTCGTCACAAACGTGGTTATTTTATGCGGCAACATACTGAGGATCTACAAATAGTGACATGGTGCAAAATAAAATCAAAATCACGTAGTTTTCATTGCTGAGTGGGAAATTAACTGATTGTAAATGTGTGTTTTAATATGGGGTTGCGTTATTGGGGCTTGTTCATTCTAGTACCATTCTCAAGCATTATGGAAGGCAGTCAACAATGACGCTGGAGTTGCCTCGTTTACGGGTTAAGTATAGTCTGCAGGTTGAGTTCATGGCGTTAGGGTTGGTTATATTTCAGTCTAATCAGTCGAAGGTGAAACAAAGACCGATTACCAGTTAGATCGATCGACTATATTCCCGAACTTTCGACCCCGTGGAAATATCGAGTTCTAAGGACGTATTGTTCATCAAATAATGCTTTCATTTTCACGTTCCGCCACCAGAATTTCAAGGAGAGGCAAATTCCCCTTCTTTTTATCCTAGATATTCTACTAAAGCACGGAGTTGGGTTGCCATAGCAACGATTGGGGGAAATGAATTATTTAATTCTGTCAAAGCCTGTATGCCTGGTAGTAATCGGACGGATTGTAGATTGTGTGTTTCGGAAATCCTGCTAGAACTGGCAGCTTGCTTGGTATCTCTTAAAGTTGCAGTAGGCTTGGTGAGTGACTTGACTCAAGTGTCATTGAATTCACGACTACCGGTTAGGCCGTAGGGCTCCGAGTGCAAACACTGCTTAGATCTCCTAACAGACGCGCATGAAGGCCCAGTGCTTATCACACGTCGGGGCTTCTGACCACCACTGAGTTTCTGTACAAAAACATTACTCCTACTGGTCTATCCCCGGAACACGGCCTCGTGGCTCAGGTGGTTAGTGCGTTGGCTGTACTGAAGCCTATCCCTTACTCTCTTGGGTTCGAAAGTGGGTCAAAGGAATTATGCAACTCTGCCCAACCCCCCTAATTATTTACGTACGCCTGATGCATTGATTGCTTAGGAAATTCCGCTTGGCCGGACAGCTTACTGTATCAGATTTACATTTGGATTGGTGTTTTGCAGTAGGCTGGGTGGTTAAACGAGATAGTGGGACCTCGCAGCGCAGGTGGCTAGAACATTGACTATCCTAAAGCCTTCCCCCTGCTGTCGTCAAAGCTCGTTAGTTAGTTTATTAGTAGAGCTGTTCCTGTTTAAATCACCAAGGTAATTTGTGTATGTGTAGTCGTATGCTTTGCTCCCTGTAGCTAAATAGAAAGCGAAAGGGTTCGTAAAGGCGAACAACTTACATTGACAAACTGTGGTTGTGAACGATGATGATGATGATGATGAGGAGGATGCTCATGCTGGCTCACCGTTTCATCTTGTTTTGGGATTATACTGAATTTCCAGATTTAATGTGGTGGTCAGAGGTCCTTCTCAATGTGGCTCCTATGACACTCCTACTCCGTTGGATCCGAGCCAGTTGCGGCGGCTTAGGCTGCCCCAGCTGCCTACACCCTCTCCTACCTTCGGTCTGCTTGGCTTGGTCATGACAGCGGACTGAGGGGCGGAAGGTGAGAGTACGATAGATGCATTGAAAGTCAACTACAAATATAATCGAATTAACGCGTAATTCACTGCCCCCGTGCCACCATGCCGTGCGACACACAGTGTACGTCATCGAAAACAACAGTCGAACTGTCAGGCGACTGTAGAGGACGCCAATTAACGTGAACCAACTGCCGTTCCGGTCAAAAAATCAGTTTTGTCGATCTACTGCGGCCAGTTCTCGCTTGATTACCCTGAGGCCTTGTAGTTGGTGGCGCGTCGGCTTCTCCCTACGAGCATATTTGGAGTCGTTTCATTCCGGGAAGATAAACAACCCTGTGGGCATCCACACCGAAGCTGCAACCGTGAAGGTCTGGGGTCAGTTCAACTGATGCAAATCGTTCCCGGAGAGAAGCCGCACTTACTTATTCACCTATGTCAAGAACCTTCATAGTCAAAGAAGGTAACCACATATGCAGAGTTACCGGGTTGAATTGCAGTATTGTTTGTGTACCCACCGATCCCTCTCCTAACTCCGGTATTCTTGACACCGGGTCCTGATGGGGGAGTGGAACAGAGAGTGAGGTAGATAAAGTGAAAGTTTACATTCATTTCAAACTAATTTGCGCGCAAGTCACCGTCCCTGCGCCGCCCAACTCTAGTGCATACGGTGGACATTGTCGGAGTACGACGGTCGAACTTTTGTACCCGCCGATAAGAGGAATGCAACTGCCGTCATGGACAAGGCCGAGTAAATGAACTAAACAAATTGAATCTTCCATTATCGGGGAGCCTGTACCCCACTTTAAAAGGACATAGGAAGGAAAAAAGGGCCATAAGAGCAAAATGTCGGAACTTTATGACAAGGTAACATTAATGACTATCAGCGATCCCCGCAAAATGCATGCTTATAGCGTCCTGAAGGTAGTACGAAAACCGGATGTAGCCTGGTGTCACTTGTGACCGACAGCCAGCAGTGCACTGTCCACCTGGTTCGGGGCTCGTGAACCTCAAAGTCATTCATGGTCATCATAAACGCTCATGTTTAAAAGTCATCTCACCTGCTTCAAGAGGCGCCGACGTGCAGGCATTCGACCGACTTCCTCTTCAAAAATTATGGGCCCATACCAACGTAGTTGTTCATGTTCCACTTGCAAAAATAACTTAGCGGCTGATGGAACGTGGGCCACTTGAACACACCAGCCTTCAGTACCGCGTCGAATGCCAGTTTACGCAAACCTGCCCAACCAAGCTCCAGCGAACATTTAAAACCAGCGCATTTCACAGTTTCTCTTGCCATCTCAGGCAGAAACTAACCGTGGTCAACACGCACACTGGTCCCCTACCGTAAGGGAGAGCAGCCCATGAAAACCCTCATTTTGATGTCGCCCATCTTATCTTGCTAATCAGCACTGTACCGGAAGAGTGAAGCTCTTAGGTTACAGTTATTTTCCCATCCGATACACGCTCATCTGGTCAGCCACGTACAACTTTGTCAAGCGCTTCTTCTGACAACGAAAGCACCCATGTGTCTGTTGGATATAAACGGTTTCGGGGCATGTCCGTAAGGATGACTTAAATGGCACCCTAATTCGAGGAAGGGTACGTAGGTGGCCGACCGCAAACATTGCTAGGCCGGGCGTCATTGTTCAAGGCTCATTTTTCGCAAGGTCTTGCAATTTTACAACGAGCGCTTTCCGTCTCACTGACCTTCAGACGCTTGGCCGAATTCCACTCGCACACACGGGTGCGTCCTAGTAGTTGTGTGGATGCCCACGTAGTGCCCCCTTTATCGGTCACGTGGTAGATGCGTTGGACCAACACTGTCCGGTCAAGGAAACGGCAAATAGCTCGTGATATTAGGACTCCCAGATGAACTGGCTTGAGTGACGGGCTAATTGGGTAAGGCTTTGAACTTATCACCAACAGAACGCGAGTTAGGACCTCAAGGCTAGCACAATCCGGAGTTGGATATGGCTGGATGATGAGGTCTGGTAAGCCGAAAATTACCGTTGTGGTCTCACTTGCCGTTGCCTGTAGTGTTCGTCTAAAATAATACTAGCCTCTGTGCGGGTGCTGGCTAGATTCTAGATCGAGTCCCACGACACAAATGGATGAGCAGATTTCTTAACGTGACAGGCGAGCGTCCCTCTACCATTGTTGATCGCAACCAACATGACAGCAATCCCGTGGCTAAGTAGTTAAAGCTTTCGGCTTCAAAACAACGGGTTGCGGCTTCGGGCCCTCAGATGTCGTAACACCTGCGGTTGGGCATGGCTGGTTGATGACCGCAAACAAACCAGAGATGGCCATTTCAATCTCCCCTGTCTTTGTTGGTAATTACATGAAGGGAAATGTTTTTCGGAGAATTGAATACAAATCGTACCATCACTATGTCGCTGAAATAGGTGTCACTACGAATAAGGTGGCTTGCTACCCTCATCCGTTAACAGATATCAGTTTTTAATCAGTATTCGCAAGAGTACCCCAACTGATAGCTTCCCATTTCATCATAAAGATGTTCAAGTGGACAGCCGATGAAAAGACTAACTGGGAGTGTAGATAGAAATGATCTCAATGTTGAAATTAGCCTAAAGTACAGGAGTGGGCACTTTGCCGCCATCAACCATGACTATCCCAGGCCTCTTAACCCTAACCTTGGACGGAATCCTCAGTCTAGCCTTAAACCTGACCCCGTAATTTAATGTAAAGCCACCTGTCCATATTTCCCGCCGTATTGAGATATAAGTAATCCCTACTATACCCTTGAAACCTGCCTATATGCATCGGGTAGGGAAGATTAGCTTGGTGGCAAATTGACTTAATCCTTCGGTTTTTTAAATGTACTAAATATTCCATGAGTTTCGTGAAAATCTGATTCAGGCTTAAAAACAGGTACCAATATGCAGGGCAAAATACACAGAAAATTTGCAATTTACCCTCCATTACGAGACCCGTACGCGGTAGCTAAGTGATGTTTGCACTCAAATTGCGCAAAAGCCTGTATGATAAAGGTGAACGGGTCATTGATCCTGTGCCAAAAATTCAACTGGGTAACGTTGCTTACCCACCCATCCCATGCGCTATTTGCTCTGGTATGTATGTCGGCCATACAGATCGCTGCTCTGAAACTCGCTTCATAAAAAAGCGGATCGGTAACAGGATCCCTTATCGCCCATTTTTATGCGTTCTGCGGTAATCGGCAACGGAAGCTTCCTCAAACCCTCGCTTGGCGTTCTCTAATCTTCGCGCTCCAGTTCCGACGGCAGTGACAGCCAGGTCGACCTCGACTAGTAGTGCATCAGCTCCAGATCGCATCCTTTCGGTCTGTCCACCAATGACTCAGTACGTCAGGACCCTCTCCACTATTTCTGAGGTCATGCTCGCAAACCCTCCAGCCCACATGCGTCCCCCTCCGCCCACATCCGCAGTTCGAGGTCATAAAGTGTAATTCCACAAGCCCCCACAGCCTTAAAGGCATGGCTGTCAGCCCCAGCGGTGATCGTAACCCCCACCTAGACGAGAACTGCCCTTCCAGTCATCGTATCTGAAAACGCGCTGTGGTAAACAATTCCAGAATAAGGTCAGTGTAGTCCGAAAATTTTCGAGTGGCTTTCCGAGTTCGGAAGCGCTTTCTGTTTCCTTAACTTCTAACCTAAAAAACCTGCCAACTCGGAGTTGAGAGATGTTCACTGGAGTGCTTACCGAACACTTAAGAACGGAAGACTGTTGCGAAAGCAAGCCGCGTGCGCGAACTAGCATGTGCTAGAACCTTTACAACAGGTCTTTGGATAACTGCTCACAAAGTCAAGGTGGAGGGAGATCAAAACGATAAATATAATCGAGCACTGAGTATTCAAATAGGCAGCTGTGATTCACCATAGACGCAGGTGCACTACCGATGAGTTCCTTTGGGTTTTCTGGCTGATACCCGCGCATGCCAACCTCCCACTAATGGGTATAGATGACCGTGGCAGAACACACCCCTCCGCTGTCATTTGTGCGTAGCGTCGGATGTAAGTATCAAATACGGCATGCCGAAAAAAACTTGCATTCATTTGATTGAGCCTTTGAAATGCTGGCTGAGAAATTAATTGCAAACTTGGAGTAAGCCAGTTTAAACTAAGATCGGTAGACGCAGACCGCAATTTTATACGAATATTTTAGCCCTCCAACTCGCCCGGGGGTCCATCCTCGGTGATAGTACAAACATCCGAGCGGCTGTGAGGACGCCCGAGGATGATATGTTTTTTGTTTCCCCTTCTCTCTTCCCTCAGCTAGATCATGCGGTGCCCTTAAAGGAGTACCATGGCGCTATCTTCTCCAATAGACGAGTAAAGATAATAGAATGAATAGAACAAATGATTGACGTTCCGTGATGCTGCCCACACCTACGAAACGGGCCGCGAGTTTAACTTCGCAGCCACTAAGATAATCGTCCACAGCAGAAGCAAGACAAGCCGAGAATTGATTGAAGCCTGGGTCGCCGATGAGAAATCAGTCAATCGATTTATCGACCTGGCACCGGCATACAGAGCCTGGACTGATGCCACTGGTGTCTGTTTGGCCCCTACCCCCTAGAACGGTTGCTTTTTTGCCCCTTTTATCTCTAACGGTGAACCCTTGCAAGAGTTCGAGAGCTTAGACGCATAAAGCCATGATTCCGGCGAGCGAACAACCTTTTTCTTCTTCTTCTTCTTCTTCTTCTTCTTCTTCTTCTTCTTCTTCTTCTTCTTCTTCTTCTTCTTCTTCTTCTTCTTCTTCTTCTTCTTCTTCTTCTTCTTCTTCTTCTTCTTCTTCTTCTTCTTCTTCTTCTTCTTCTTCTTCTTCTTCTTCTTCTTCTTCCTCTTCTTCTTCTTATAAATGTTCCTTTATGTAGGACAGGAACTGCATTCTCATATCCACAATTTGATAAATTTCCAAGATGGAGTAGCACGAGTAAATAAACCGGTTTTACACTAGGTTTTAATTTGTCCCCTGCCAGTAAGGCGTCTGGGACATTGCCTGCTCGCCAGAATGTGGCCGCCTATAAATTTTCTGGACCATAACGACAGCATAAGATGCAACCGACTGTCTTCTGCGCGGCAGTCATGACGAGGTCTCTAGTGCTGAAATTTATTCTATTTCCAATGTGAACTACCAGTAAAGCTAAGGGTACGAGCTCTGCGTTCTAAAAGCACCTTGTGAAGACATACCCGCTGTGACCAATACCACTTTCTGTCTCCAGAGAGTGTCAGATGTCCGAGGATATACAAAAATGTCCCCATTCCCTCCTTTGTCACCCACAATCTCTGCCACAGGAATGAATCATACAGAGCACGATTGAGGCTACCTGGCTGCCTTAATGAATTACTGTCAGGTGACATTAACATCGGGCCACCCCTTGTCCTGGAATTTGGCACATGTGCCAACAGTATGCTCGTGCCAATGGCGTCAAAATCCGAGCGTGCACAGCGCTCTCTCGTCTGGAATTCCGGCCCAGTAGGTTCCAGTAACTTTGGCAGCTTGAATCGGTCAGGCCTTGCAATTGACAGCAGACTGGTTTAATCTAACAAGCACGAAATCAGCTAGGTCTTCGCTGCTAACATACTGGAGGGACCTGGTAGAGTACCAGCTGTGTAAGTTGAAATGTTTGGTGACGGATGGGTGGGGGAGGATGTGACCACATGCATTTTTTCATCCAGCTATGGTTACAAAGGACATATGTAACTGAAAACCTCACAGTGTGCAGAAGGTCTTTGTCGGTGCGCCGCTCCTTGCATTCGATTGGTTGCTTGGTGGCCTGGTAGGTGGTCGTCTTTTCGTGAATTCCCCAGCGCTACCCACCAAGGGAGGGCAAATGCTTGAATGGGCGTCGAATTCTATGACAATTTGTTTATTGTTTACCGGCATTAAAAGCCTGGGATGTGAATCAGTGCAGTAAAATTAGCGATGTAGCGGATTGGCCTCTAACCACCACAGTGGCCTATTCAGGCTGTCTATGAGAAGAAATGTTTTTTTAAAAATTTCGGTATGAATAGCAGAGCTCAACAGCATAATGCGTTTTCTGAAGGGTTAGTTTATTGTGAAATTAAACAAATCGCTAATGAAAATTGTCTAAAAGTCAAACCTAATGATTCATCTGCCGCAATCAAGAAACCTTGGCGACCTCGGTGGGATTCGAACCCACGCCAGCAAGGGGAAGGCTTTAATACAGCCATCACTCTAGCCAACTGAGCTACGAGGCCCTACCGGGAGCCGTGAGTTTAATCACACTTGGGTCAAGTTACCCGCCAGCCTACTGCAACGTATGAAATCCACCAATTCTGATACAGTAAGCTGACTGTGCAAACAGGAGCTCCTAAGTAATCAATCTAGAATCCCTCAGATGACTACCAGACGAAATAAATTAATAGGGTGTTTTGGCAGATTTTATTACTTCCTTCGACCCAGTTTGATTAAACCTACGGTTCCTGGTGGGGTCTCCGAGCTCAGGTGGCTAGAGCGTCAACTGTATTAAAACCTTCCCCTTGCCGTATTAGGTTTAAATCCCACCCGGGTTGCCGAGTTTTTCACAAACCCCATATGTTTCCTTCAGGCTAACCCAAATCCGGCTGAGACAACTGTACTCTGTGTACTGTACCCGTTCTTTCCTTAAAACGAACACTTCAAATCATTACTGCGAGACTTTAACTCTGTAGTAAAAGTCGGTAAAATGCATAAAAGGTAGAGTCGCGAACACTCCCAGTGAACAAAATCGAACGACAAGTTCGCCCGCATATGTTTGCTCTCGAGTAATTATCATCTCACCTGTACATTTATATCGCTTTTGAAGTAATTAAAACTTGCTGGAAAATAGAAGAATCATAGCTTAACTGAGGTGCGGGGGGGGGCGGTCGAAAATTAAAATTGCGACCATTTTCAGGGGGGGCAGTGGCAGGATGGGTAATTATCTGCGGGCTGTTGGCCTGGTGGCTTCGGGCCTTGACATTTGAGTGGCCAGCATGAAGTTTAATAGATGCGCACCGGACCGGTTCGTGTGACCGGCTTGCGACTGTCTCTGCTTTACTCTACGAACACTGTCCAATTGATTTGAGCTAGCTTGAGGGGGCCTTTTAAATCACCCGGACGGGCCCCCTGGCATCCACGCGGTGGTCTGTGTCTACGAAAATAGACTTGGTTACGTTCTTAATTTGACCTTTTACCAACTATACTGGTAGGTGTTATCCTATTCTTTTGGAATAATATGTCTCCTACGCCCAATGTAGTAGTGATTATTTCCCAAATGTAATTTAAAAGTCAGGCTGAACGAGTGTTCATTTGGACTCCAGTTTGTCAACCTGCATGAAATTACGGTAAGGATGACTTGTATGACCGCCTACACTGAACGCGGGACAAATGTGGCCTTGCGACAAATTTCAGGGAGGTTAAATATTCCCGTATCTTAACTCTAGCACTAACACTAACACTATCACTAACCCTAACATTAACTCTACGAGAAAACCGTAGCTCTACCCTAAACTGAAACCCTACAGTTAACACGAGCCCAGCACCTAATTATTCAAATAATCCTGAACTTAACCCTTACGTTTAAACTAACTTTTACCTTAATCCTAAACCTACGTTTCCCGAGAAAAGTCACAGGTATTGTGGGTAGTTTTCCGCTCTCATGTCCTGCATAGGCGGCCATTCAAGTGATCCTTACAGCTATTTCCTACACAAGCGAGTAACTGCAATGGGCAAAAAGCATTTTTTTCCCTTTCAGCTACTCATTAACATTCTTTCGCAATTTCATGAATTTCGCGCCCGTGCCCTATTATGCAACCTTATGCGCTGGAAAGATCATGTTCTGCTTCCAAACATATCCCTAGGGCCATATCGTCGACAAAGGATGGCTAAAATAGCCCAGTCCCTGAAGGCAATCGTGTTTTTTATTTGCCTACGATCTATAGGCATTTCGGAGGATTGGCCAGTGGGTTTGGTGGGAGATTCGTACATTTGTGCCCATTGCATCCAGCCCAGATTTTATTGGAGGGAAAAGTAATGACTTCTATGGACCCTCCATGTTTAACGTGCCAGTCAGCCAGAAATGGCCATTCCGGTCTCCCTTGTCTTTGTCGGTTCCACATTATCAATATATGCTGCACGTTGTTATGCGACTGCCTGTGAGTACTCTAATCTGAGGTCCAGGACACAATGGAACATAAATGTTCCTTAAGCAGATCGGTGAGCCACACATTATCATCATATTCCCGATCGCAACCGACAAAGCAACGAGCTCGTGGCTCAATGTTAGAGCATTCGACTCAAATACCAATGGTCGCGGGTTCGAATCCCAGGTGTTCCACACTTGGGATTGGGTATGACTGGCTGATGACGACTAATAAGCCAGAAATTGCCATTTTGGTCTCCCTTGTCTTTGTCGGTTCCATATTATCAATATATGCTACATGTCGCTATGTGACTGCCTGTGAGTACTCTAGTCTGAGGTCCAGGGCACAATGGAACATAAATGTTCCTTATATATAGAAAGATGAAATTCTTTGGGAAAAAATAGAAACTTCAATGCGTTAATTTTCGAGACTGGTCCCCCAGCTCGTCGTCAGGTTACAGGCAGTTTACAGGAACAATTAATTAATTAACCGTTTTTAACAAAGGATTCTAAGGGTTGGGCGAAATCCGAACCAATACACATTGAGTGTATTTTCTCATCCCGTCGTGATTGGTTCTGTGCGTTTGAATTTTTCTTTAACGATTTTTTATGCGGTATCCAAATTGATATGCCGGTTGATGCATGCCTCATCTGATTGGGCAGATGCCAACAATCCGTGTTTTCTCCCATGCAAATTTATGTCCTGTCTCCAGTGTATGCATAGCCACTTGGGATAAATGGTCTCGTCTTCTAACCGCCAACTGATGTTCGTGTAGGCGGGTTGAGAAAGATTTCCCAGTTTGGCCACAATAAACGGCATTACAACTGGAACATGGAATTTTGTAGACAACACCTTTTTTATCCAGGTAGCTAACCCTGTCCTTAGGGTGTACAAGCTGTGAGCGTAAAGTAGATGTAGGGTCGTTTGCTACTTGTATCTGGTGTTTTATAAGCTGTCTTTCGACAAGCTCTGATACATTTTTAATGTATGAGAGAGTTCGCCAGGTCATTGTTTTGGGTGCCTGGGTGGCCGTGTTGTTCGAAATACCTTTCTTTTTGGATTCTTGCTGCTTCAGACATCAATGCACGAAGTCACGGGGGTATCCATTTTTAGAGAACAAGTTAAAGAGGTATTTCATTTCTGCTCGATAACTTTCTTCATCAGTGCAGTGTGTTTTGGCTCGATTTAGGAGACTGTAGACAGATCTCCTTTGTGAGAGATAGGATGATTACTCTCCAAGTGTAGGATGACCTCAGAATATGTTTCTTTGCGGTAAACTGAGGTGTGGAGTGATCCATCAGTTTTCCGATGTACGAGGACATCCAGAAATGGGAGTTGTCTATCAGCTTCCGTCTCGAACGTGAATTCAATTCCTGGAAATGTCAAGTTGAGATTTTTGTGGAGCAGTTCTAATAGTTCTTTCTTGATGATGACAAATGTATCATCAACGTATCGCAAGCACAATTTCGGTTTGACATCAGGGAGAGCTATCGATTCCAATTTCCGCATTACCGCTTCGGCCAGGAAGCCGGATATGGGCGACCCCCATAGGGGCCCCATTAAGTTGTTGATAGCATTGGCAGGAGAAGGAAAAAGTTGGTTTCTAGACAAAGGTCTAGGAGTTGAAGTAAAGCATCGGCAGGTACATCAGTGACGTAGGCATGGAGTAGTTCTTCGGTGCATGATCTCGCTAAATCAATGGGGATCAAGGTGAAGAGCGATACCACATCGAATGAAACCATTACCTCGTCAGGTGTAACTGTGATTCCTTTTAATTTGTCTAGAAAAATTTTGAATCTTCATTGGAGTATTCAGAGTTCTTTGTAAGTTGATGTAGCTGGTGAAATAGCCACTTTGAAATTTTATAATTCGGTGCACCGATTAAGGAGACTATCGGTCACAGTGGAATACCAGTTTTGTGAATTTTTGGAAGACCATACATTTTTGCAATGGTGGGTTCTTCCTGTTTTAAGGATTTAAGCAAGAACTTCTAATATTAATTTCCTTTCCGTAAGGCGTTTTAGGGCTTTTTCAATGCCCAAGTTTTGGGATTTTGTGGGGTCTGCAGACAAAGGTTTGTATGTTGAATTGTCTTTTAAGATTGAAAGCATCTTCCCTGTGTAGTCTTCTTTGTTAAGGATGGTGGTTGCACCTCCTTTATCAGCAGGTAGAATGATGATGTCTTTTTCTTCTTTTAAGTGCCTTGAGTGCTTTTCTTTCATCGCAAGATAACGTTGAGTGCTTACTTCGGTTATTCAAGGCATGCACAGTACTGCTGCGAATTGAAACTGCTCTTCTTCTGTAAGATTTCTTGATGATATGATTGATTCAAAGTTTGGCCAAGGAAGTCAAGGTAGTTGGAATCTGATGGATTATACTTCATTCCTTTTGACAGCACATTTTCCTCTGTTTTTGTTAGGACTCTCGAGGATCAGTTTATGACTTTATTTGGATAAATCGCATCATTGTGACTTTTATGAGAAATTCTCATCCACTTTTTCGTCAAGATGCTTCTCTTTTTAGTCGTCCTAGTTCTGAAACGTGCGTGATAGTTTCCTTTAGTGTTAAAAATACGTGTGTAGGGAGAAGGTCATGGCAAAATTGCATGTTTTGTTCTTTCTGCTCCTTGAATCTACGAAGTCGATAGCGTGCGTCTGTTATAAATGCGCGAAGCATTTGATGGCCGTAACGGAAAGCGGCTTCAAAGCCCAGGGATGAAATTATTGCTGGTTTATATTTTCACGGATATATATATATATATATTCGAATCCCAGGTGTGTCACACTTGGGATTGGGTATGACTGGCTGATGACGGTTAATAAGCCAGAAATGGCCATTCCGGTCTCCCTTGTCTTTGTCGGTTCCACATTATGAACATAATATATATATATATATATATATATATATATATATATATATATATATATATATATATATATATATATATACCTGAATGAAAGTGGGAAGATACGAGAGCCAATCCAAATGGAAATACACCCATAATGACAACAATTGGCAGGAATGACAAAGAGATATCGGTTTTTCCGGCACGTGGTAAGTTTGAACTGTTTTTGCACACTTACCACAAGTCTGACGACGATCTGGGGTGCCAGCGTCGAAAATTTATATAATAAAGTTACCTATTGTTTTCCCAAAGAACGTCTTTGCTTCTAATTATATTTCTTGGGTTTGCCTATTTTCCAATATATATATATATATATATATATATATATATATATATATATATATATATATATATATATATATATATATATATATATATATATATATATATATATATATAGAAGCGAATATACGCGTCCCTGGATATAAATAAAGAAGAAAAGGCGATCTCAGGGACTATAGGTTTTATGTTCTGACGTTTCAAAAGCATACAAGCTTCCATCATCGGGTTTACCTTACCAGTGTACACTGTAGGGAGGACGGAATGGGGGATTACTCCAATTAAACCGTGTTTACTGTGCAGCTTTCGTTCTGATCTATCTCAGATGAGATTAGTACCAATTTAGAAAGTCTTACTCATGGATTAAGCATGCTCACTCATGATTGTGGGCAAGCGTCATCAGAGGTGATAAGTTGGTGACAAACCCTCAATTGCCCAAATAAATATCATCTAAAATGAAGACGTCTAACAGTACAATTCATTTGGTGGTTTCTGGCTCCAGAATGGCCACTGCCAACGCCATTTTCATCGTCTTAATCATAATCTTCATCCCCATCGTCGGTGCATAATTTAATTAGATTTGATAAAACGAGGGAGCAGACCTATCCATGTTTTGTTTATGATTCTCCATTCTCCATGGTTGTGCTCACTCCCACCTCATAAGCAGAGGCCTGCAGCCCCGAATCTCAAAATGCTAGCCGCTCGGTATTTCGGTACGTCTGTTTTAACAGGTACGTTCACATCGCCGATGGCAGGCCTCGAGGTATGTGGATTATCGCTCAGAATCTTCACTTCGCCTATCCGGTGTCGGATGGGGCTCGTTAAACATGGAGGGTCCATAGAAGTCATTACTTTTCCCTCCAATAAAACCTGGACTGGATGCAATGGGCACAAATGTACGAATCTCCCACCAAACCCACTGGTCAATCCTCCGAAACGCCTATAGATCGTAGGCAATTAAAAAACACGATTGCCTTCAGGGACTGGGCTATTTTAGCCATCCTTTGGGGAAACCATCTAAAAAATTAATGGTGTTAATGCAATTCTGTTGCGGCGTCATGAGGCTGACAATGCCACCGTGATCTACTATGTGTGGTGATTAAAATTACCTCAGCATCACATAAAACAGACGCTCATTTACCGCCCTGAACCCCCTTCCCCCCTTCTCCAAGGATAAAAATAAGTACAAAAACAGATACCATCAGAAAATCACAAACGACGCATAATATCAGAAAACTGCAGCTGTCGACATCAAGAAGAATGTTCGATGAATGAGTCACCAAATGCACGCCAACATTAACTTCCTTTAAAAGCGGTGCTAGTGTAGTGTGCAGATGATCCTAGTAGTGTGGCTCTAATAAAAAAGTGGTAAAAATCAGTATATAATGAGCAAAATAGGCCAACCTATATTCCCATGTGAATGGAGAACCGAAAAAAATCCCAACTCAATTTCGAAAGCCGGGCAGACGGTATAGCCTACTGGCGGAGTAAGGAATTTCATAGTGGCGCTGACTTAAATTGGCCAGTAAGTAAATCCATCGCGTATGCTACATTACACGCCATTAATCGATTCCCCAAGGTCAAATTGGTCAGAAAACTCTGGCCAATTATGGTCGCCGAGGGATGACTAATGCCTGTCCTATGAGTGCTCTGCATAAGCCATGTATGCAAATCGCCAGACCAATTTAGAGACAAAAGGCATGCAAATGGAATGCAAAACTAGCTGTTTCATGTAAAAACACTAGCCACACTGACGCTTAGAGAAGATTAAAGGCGGAAAACTGGATGCTACTTTTGCCTCAGCGCAGGTTTTTATTTCGACACATAACACTATACGATGATTCTTCCCTTAGTATTTACACTACCTATCACGTATGTGTGAGAGTCGGTGCTAAGTTCCTGGGAGAATAGTGAGCATGCGAAGGGTGGTCGCACTTGGCCTGCCAGAGGTTGGTCATACATTCTTTGTGGAGCAGTGTTTAGGTCAGGAAGTGCGGTGTGCCCGAGCCAGTATTAGAAATTGAAGAAAACGTGCAGATGCCACAGAGACATTAATTGTTTGAATTAAGGATAATTACAGTGGCTGACTGAGAATCCCAGAAAGCGGTAAAAATGCATTTACCCGGAGATGAACTGGTTGGCCTTTCTTCCCCATGCCACGAAGGGAATTAAAAATTGCGAATAGCCGGGACGCAAAAAATCAGCTAATGGTGCTAAAAGTTGTCATTACTATTATTTTGCCCTTCTGGTTTTGCCAGCTATTAAGTGCAATTCTCTGTTCTTTTATCGAAATCTATGGTCTTGTTGACAGCACCTGCGGACAAACAATGCTGGTGCAAGCATTGTATTAATGATGATAATCATAGCTTTATTCAGCACCTGTGTGAGTTCTGTCAGACGGTAACCAAACAAAAGGTAGGCCTTTAAGGTCGAAACAAAGCTAGGCTCGATCATCGGAATTGCGCAAACACCTATTTTGCTCAAATCTCTATAGGAGCAATGTGCATTAGTTTTAGTTTTATGCACTAACTGATTATTTTCGATTTGATTAGCCATTCAGGTCCACATTCTGAAGTTGCTGAAAGGCTAAATAGGCAATGTACGCTGCGAATGTGTTCCTCAAAACAGAACCCATTCAATTTTGCAAAGAACATAAAGATGGGAAGAATGGAAGCGTGGTTACATAATCCGATGATTTTAGAGGGCCATCTTGAGAGATCAAACTGACCATAAGATGAACATGTTCAGATTAGATATGTACAGCCTGAGAAGAAGACAAAATTTGAAGAAATATGAAAGCAGACCATATACATGGTCGTGCTTTGTGCCTCTTCTCCCCCAACAACCAACAGATCTGGACCTCAGCGAGATCCGATTGGTTGCTAGCACGAGTTTATCGGGTCGTGTTGAGTCTGCACGAACCTAGACCTACTGCCAAAATGCGCTTAATGATACGATTCACAGCAAAACATCAACTGGTTGACGGACATGGCAATTGGAGCGAGGCCCACACTTGGGAATCTGTCTCCAGGGTAAATCAGAGAATTCTGCACAATGACAACGTTGATACGCTAAGAGACGTGCCTGTGAGGTTGCAAACTGACAGATTTACTTCGCCCTCGTGGATATTGTTTTTAGAGTGACTGGGGTCTGAAGATAAGGTGGCAATGATCCCTTCTTAATATTACAGTTTGATCGTCCCTTCCGATGAGGCTCCTCTGTATGCTCCCCAGCATGGGGGGTGCAGGAACGGCGACTTGCGTGTGGATTAGCTTTCAGTGATATTAGACTTGCGCTACAGCTACCGCACTCGCTGCCACTCTACCACCTGAGCCCAGTGTAAGGAAAAAGTCAGGAAGACCAGGGAAAAAGAGAGCGCATGTGGCTGGTGCGGCCGGAGCCTCTCCTAACTGTGGTGCCAGACCTGACTCGGAACCCACAGAGTAGGAGTACTATGGAGGCTACATAAAGAAGGAGTCATTGCAGCCTTACTTTCAGTCCGCCAGTCGTCCATTGCGCACAAACGCACGCACTGGATTGACCGCGTGGACCGAGTTATCCCCATAGTTAGCAACCTTCCAAGCCACGGCCTTTAGCGTACCATGATAGCTTTAAGTGCGTCAGCTTGTTTATACTGAGAAAACTGCGTTAAACCGTCAACTGTATTCCCATTTCCAGGCCCCAGCAACCGCCCGAGCCGGTCAGTAAACTGTGGCAGGGAATGGGCGCAGCTGCTGATGAACTCGTCTATGCGTACTATGTACACGACCTAGCCCCCACTGCAGGGGTTGAGAGGCTCACATATCATATATGCGTGAATTTTAGAGGTTAGGTTACGAAGGTGCCATTGCAGCCTGACAGTTAGACTACAAGTCAGCCACTCACAAAACACATATTCGACTGAGTGCGAGGTCTGAGTGCCTTCTCAATATGCACTTCATTACACTCTCACTTAATTGAGATTCGGGTCGTCCTATTAGAATAAATAAGCATTTTTCGAGGTTCAAGGTTGTGTGTGGTACGCGTAGATGAATTGCTTGGCTTAATCATTCACTTCGGCTGCACCCAAGTCCAGTCGTCTTTTCATTGTCACCTGTTCGGTTTCATACGAGTGGGGAGTAGATGGTGAGGTGGATGCCTCACTAGTCGGCTTACTGATAGATTAAGTTACGACTGTTGATCTGTCGCGTATGCGAACAATGGCCTTCATGGCGAACGCACTACCAACCTGCCCCCACACTGACACAATTTTTCCGTCGGGCAGTAGACTGATCGGACAGCTGCGCATTCGTAGGTAGCCACTCCCAGCAGTCCCGACTAAATGTACGTCAGCAACCCCGCTTGACCCTCGTCCCACACACCCAAGTTTCGCATCACCGGAGAACCGAGGCAGCACCGATAATTCAGCAAACAAGCCTATTTGGTGCAAGTTTCCAACGCTGATCAGGCAAAGCAGTGTTGTAAAATAAAACGAACAGTGAAATTGAACGCTTCGGATGATAATTTTAAAGACTTATAGGAACAACTGAGGCTCGTTTTCCAGTTACGGTTAGAGATATAATTAACACAACCAACACCTACAGTTTATTCCCTAACAGACGCAAATTCACGAAATTAGCACGAAATGCGCGTAACGCAAAAATCGCCGGCACCATGCATCCCCGCAAGTTACACTGCCTTACCGAGTACTATTTATAAGCTATAACTAATTTGTTTTATCAAAAACCCTCAAATCAAAAATAATGAATATATGAAAGGTCAATTATTAAAGGCCTACTATAACGGACAACAGAGAAGGAAAATATGACACAAGGACAAAATACTAAAAAATGCAGCAAATACGTTTCGTAATTACACTGCTTCACAAAAGCAGACCAAACTTTTGGTGGTGTACATTGTGCTAGTAAGTTCAAGCATGTGCTATGATTCTGAAGAATTTGGCGCCGGTGGTTTAATTTCGGTTTTGCTAGTCAGACTCCCATCTTCACAGACATAATTGTAATATGTTCAGCACGGATAGACAGGTTCCTCAATGAGGCTTCGTTATTTGTTCATGTTTCATGACATCTCCTATTGGCAGAAAGACATTACCGTCAAAAAAAGGAGGCTTGGATAGCCAACACACGGGTAGATTAGGGCTGTCTGATGAAGGCCAACAAGCCAGAAATGTTCATTCTAGCCTCCCTCGTTTTTCTCGGTTATGTTCATCTGCCTATAATACTGGCCATTGCGCGTTTGCTAGTGGGGCTCGATATTGAGCATTAAGTTACAATGGGTCGAGTGTGTCCCGCAACGCGATAGCTGAGCACCTCCTATCGCATCTGATAGTAAAAGATTGCTGTCAAAGACGAGGGATACCGGAATGGTCAATAGTAGCTTATTGTCCGTTGTCAGCCAACCATTCCGAACCCCAGGTGTTGCGGCACCCGAGGCTCGAACCCACGAAGGGTTGAGTAGAAATCAATCGTTCTACCCATTGAGCCTCGGTTAGCGTAGCCTTTGGTGATGGGTTTGGCTAGCGAATGAAGGCTAACAAACGCGAAATAGCCATTCCACTCTCCCTTGTCTTTATCGGTCGTGCTCTTTCGCCTATAATACTGTGCGGCTCCTGGCGGGACGCGAGAGTGAACCGTAACTGATCTTTTGAGTGTCCATCCATGAACACCCGGTGTTACTTGTCACATATAACACTAATGATCGACGGTATCATATGACAGACATGGAGGAAAAAATGTGCACAGAGTTCAGTTTTGCCTCCTTCGTTTTAATCCTCTGCGGATGACTTAAGTACGATATTTTGAATTGACAAATGACTTGTTAGTCGAGAATTCCCAGTGCCCCTATAGAAATGCCTGTTGTGCAGAGAAGAGAGATACGTGGGCAGCTGTACCTACTGCCGACTCACGTTGCATTTTCACTCAGAAAGGAATAACTCACGTGAAAGAACGGATCCAGATTGGTGTTGTGAACAGAACATCCGGGCATTTGATGCTTTTGCCTCGAAAATTTAGGTAAACTACGCCGTTTTTTACATGCGCAGATTTATAGGAAACTATATTTAGAGAATCTTATGATTAAAGCAAACAGGAAAAAGGACAGGTAGTAGGCGTAAAACCTCAGTAAAATCCAATCACTTGATGAAAGGTTCCTACACAGAAAATATTACTTAAACAGTGATAGAACGTTGAGGGACTTTGACATCCTACCAAGAAAACTCTCAACTAGACACTGTTTTTATCAACTTCAAAGTGATCCGCATTGAAAATAGTGGACTTTTTCAATGGTTTTTATCAACCATATTTCGTGGATGGGATTGATAAAGATTTTTCGCATCCTCCTACAGGAATGCAAGACCCTCCGATGCAAATTAATTTAACTCGCTAGGTCCCCTTATATAGGCCTCCAAGTTAGGACAAAAATTACTTTCGTATGACTTGAAAAAAACTGAAATCGGTGGATATTGTTCCACAAAACAGCTCATACAAGTATCCAAAAAATTCTCTTTATTTAGTACCTTTAAACTGAAATTCATAGATACCTCGTAAAATTCACAGAAGACTAAACTATCTGGTAATGAGTATGATAAGTAAAGATTGGGTGCAAGCCCATTAAAAACCTGTTGTTAAATTTACACGCAAAATCGCTGACAGAACGCAGGTATGGTTTTTCTGAGAATGACTTTTACTCATTTTTGGAAAGATGTTTGTTCAATAACCAACATGATACTGGTTGGGAAAAATGAATGCTAATTAGTACTGATGTTTTGTACACGCTGCGTCTTGAGTCCGCGCAGTATACAGTTATCCCTCGAAAATTGCAGTAGTTATGTTCCGAGGTGTTCAATGAAATACCAATTTCCCCAAAGTAGTATATATATATATATACATGGCAAATTGGTGCTCACTGATAGGTTACAGGAATCACTCGTCCCATTGTGCCTTGGGGCTCACTCTCGAGCCCCGCCATTAGCCACACGATGGTTAATGATATGATCAGAATAACATGACTGACAAAGACAAGGGAGACTGGAATGGCCGTTTCTGGCTTATTAGCCGGCATCAGCCAGCCGTACCTAACCTCAGGCACTGCAGCGCCCGAGGCACGTGGCGCAGTGGGTAGAACGTTGGATTTCTAACCAACAGATCGCGAGTTGCAGTCAGCATTTTGTAACCCCACTAGGGTTAGAAAATAGGGTGAGGTATGTGGTTAGGGGTTGGACAATCAATTGTATTAACCTCAATTTTTTATCCAGTAGCGACTATTAGAAGAATTGGATTTAACGATTTATTATTTTTACTTCCTCCGGATTGTGATAATTTCGCATGGAATATCTAGCTTATGTCCTTAGTATCCATCATCACCCATTCAAAGCTCCTACTTTCAAATTTCCCTGATCGTGCGCTTGTGCTTCCAAGCTTTAAAGCTTTATTTAAGTCAGTCAGGGGATTGAATGTAATTTTGGTATCTTTTGTTTCCGCAAAACAGTTTTCGATCAGTTTTGTTTATCTCAACCCCTATTGCCACCATTCGCTTACAACAGGATTATTCACTCCCTCGTGTTTTTAATTGGAGCCCATATTCGACCTTTTCTGCGCATCTTTGTTAAGAAATAAATGAACCCTATTTCTCATCGTCACTCATAGTTATCAATCACAAATATTAGTCCCTAGTCTAAACTCACCGCCAGTCGAGACGGTCACCGGGGTTTGGCCGCTGCGCCGAGCCTGGCTTCAGGGAGCCACAAATAAGATTTGGGTGCCAGTTTGGGAACTCTAGGCGTAGTAATCACATGAACAAGGCAAAGGATGCGACCTACTACCCTTAACTGTACACCCTCGCCACCTCCCCCCCCTCCTGCACACACCCACCCACTCGCGTACGCATGATGGTGCGTCCGTTTTTACGAACTTTGGGCAACTCCACAGCCATGCCGATGCGTGTACTGCAGGTGACATTGATAGGTTCGCGTACGATCTGAATGATTCATGCGACGGTTAAATGCGTGGGGAAATGTGGGCCCGGACATTGGGCGACAATATGTTGGCGATTGTTGTCATGCTGCCGATCAGGCACAATCAGGGACTGGAACGTAAGTGCAATTTGTCCGGGGCTCCGGGCTCTGTTTCTGCATTTACGCTGCGCTGGATTTCCAAGTTACCATGTTTTGGACTGTGTGTTTAATAATGAGGATAATTCGACAACATGGTTGATGCTGGGTGTCCACCACATCGCGACGACGCAAGATTATTTTTTGTCTAGGACAGAGAGGGAAAGGTGTTGTTAATGATGATTATAGTTGTGAGCTTTGGTGTACTAGACGGGGTATCATGTTACCACTTCAGTATTCCTACTGGTTTCGAACGAAGCCAATCAGGACCTTGCAAATCTGGCGTCGAGGTGACCATGTTGGCAGGTCTAAGGCATAAGCGTGTTAGTTTGTGATTTTGTCGCCTTTTGTGTTTGACGTTTCGCTCCTACCGTCCGAAACGTCCCTTTTAAGGGGGCAATGTAAAGAGTCCGATTATGGGTGGGGAGAATAGAAGACCCTAAAAATCCCTTCTCGAAATGCAAAAATAGCAGCAAATCGTAGAATAGTGTAATTCATACAAAAAGGAAGAGGGCCTATCGTATACAAACAAAGTCCGTTAATATCCAAAAGGCAAGCAATAAAATAGCAACTCAAAAATACATAAAATATCGCTAATATTGGGTAAATACAAAAATATTAGAAAATGGAGTTTGAAAAAATATTAAGAAAACGTAAACCCGAAAACGAGTAATCTCTGCATGTGACTAAACCCGCGTAAAACAATATAGAATATTCAGTCGGTTAAAGTAAACACTTATAGATTGGCACACGTACATATGCCCAAAACAGCGCTTCAACGTTTAATCGAAAACAGGCCTAGTTTAGTTTCTTTGACATTACGAATCTAAAAAATCTTGCCAAATTATGACTGAAAACCTACACTTTCTGCATCATAGGTCAGATATGGAGCACGCGCATGCGAATACCACCCCGAAAAATATAACCTTCGAATAGCGGAATATAATAATATTATTATAATATACATAATATTATTATTATTAAAAAATGCAGAGCAGTATCAATTTCAGTCGTCTTCTGGTTACGACGTAAGCTGTAGTTATGGGATGGAAATGAAGAAACGGACATGACCAGATACCAGCAATTGAGTTGTTTTCAGGTGTGAGAGATGCAAAAAAATTTAGTCGTTCAGAAAGAAACGATGGGGATTTTGCTAGAAACATACGCAAGCCAAAATAATGCAAGTTCTGCAGGCGAATCGGCGTTTTTTTGTTGAGATGAAAAAGGCACGATCACTGGGACCGCGTGAGCTTTCGAACTCGTACAAAAGTTCATGATCAGAGAGTGTTTGAGTGCAGCAATGAGCGGAAATTTTTATAGCAGAACAATACAGGAGGAGGTAGTGTCGGTGCCTGTGCTACAAGCCGGTCAAAGACACAGGTAATCACTACGTTGTAAGCTCATAATGAACTAGGCAGCGCGAACAACCCTTCCACTCTTCAGTATTGTTTCACCACAAAATATTCATTCAGTCTTGCATTCAACTGGTCCCCGATGATGGGCTACCGTACGACTTTGAAAGCTCAGACTAATAAATATACTGCTCCAGAGGTCGCGCCCTCATCAACTTTTCAGGGCACGTAGACTTCCCAACTTCAAGTCTTCCAACGCATAAATGAAAGTTCAGTTACTGCGGAACTAACGTCAAATGCACTTGTTCAAAACTGACAGTGGTACGTAAATGAGGAGGCTACGGTGAACGTAATTCCACGTCCATCTTTAATGTGTGGATCCTAAGGCATGCACGAAAATGCATACTTTAGCGATCAGAACTACCCACTGACGCAACATCGTAAGAGCCGCTTTTGCGCGCCTGGAATGCCCAACAGGCACACGAGAATTCCAGTGCACTGAGTTGATTTTCAGAAGCCTGAACGAGGTACTCGAGAAAGTTTGGACGCTTCCTCCATATGAACGAGTTGCTTCGGCGAGGGCTCGCCGGTTATCAAATAAAAACTTGTACTTTTGAAATTAAATTCTGATGAGAGCAAGGGCAGGCGATGTTAGCCAACTGGGGAACTTGTAGGTGAATAGCACTGACCCTAGCACCTGAGCAAAATATTAACTCGAAACCCTTAAACCCCACACCTAAACCGAAAACTATAATATCGAATTTACCTCTAAACGTAAAGGCAAAAGCTCTTTCACAACTTATTGCAAAGCAAACCGCAGTAAATTACACCTACCAGAATAAAATTGGTCGCTAGTTATGAACAGTGGGGTTACCTACCATACCCACTTCGCGATTGGCGAGTATTCGGCTTTAAGCTAATAACTTGCACTGCTACATCTATTTTACTTCGACTTATTTCAATATGAAAATGACACGAACAAATAAAGTATATTTCAACAGGCTTCTAATAATGCGTCATCAGTTTATTTAATGACCGTAAAGAACGTGACTTTTGCAACACTTGGAGCGAAGTTACGTCTTGTTCGGATCTTACCGTGAACTAATCTACCTCAATGGATTAAAGACACCAGAGAATTATCTCTTTCTAGCATTGTCATATCATGAAACGGCAAATTTTGCTGGGAGATCGGTTCGCTTTTCAGTGACAGGTGTTTTTCTTTGCGACGCAAGTGGCTGAGCAGGACACTAAATAAGACAGCTGCTCTCCCATTATCCACTGTATTTAGCTGCACAGTCTCTGCTCTGACCTATATCAGATGAAAGTGACAGCGACTGAAGAGGTCATACTTTTAGGTTAAGCTTTTTCACTCAGGATGTGTGGCAAGCGGCCACACAGGCGATTAGTTAGTGACAAGCCACCATTTGTTTAAGCACTCAAAAGCATTCAAAAAGCAGTCAAAAGCATTAAAAAGGAAAATATATAACAATAAAACATAGATTGAAACTTAGCATCATTCATTTGTTGATTTCTGGCTTCAGCCCAAACGTCAACGCCACTGTCGTCTTCATAATCATCATATTCACATCCAATTGGAAGAAACAAGGGAGAATACCTATACCTGTTTTGTTTAAGGTTCCTCATTCTCCATGATGGTGCTCAACCTCACCATATAAACAGAAATCCGCAGCCCTGAATTTTGAAATGATAGCCACTTGGTATTTCAATGCGTCTGTTGTAACAGATACGTTCACATCGCCGATGACAGGTCTGGAGGCATGTGGATTATCGCTCAGCATCTTCACTTCGCCTATCCGGTGTCTGATGAGGCACTTTAAACATGGAGGGTCCATAGAAGTCATTACTTTTCCCTCCAAAAAAACCTGGGCTGGATGCAATGGGCACAAATGTGCGAATCACTCACCTAACCCCCTGGCCACTACTTTAGAAATGCCTACTGATCGTAGACAAATAAAAAAAACACGATTGCCTTCAGGGACTGGGCTATTTTAGCCATCCTTTGTTGACGATATGGCCCTAGGGATATGTTTGGAGGCAGAACATGATCTTTCCAGTGTATAAGATTGCATAATAGGGCATGGACGTCATATTCATAAAAAAATTGAGAAAGAATGCGAATGAGTAGCTAAAAGGGGAAAAAATATGCTTTTTGCCCGTTGCAGCTACTCCTTTGTGCAAGACATAACCTTCGATCGTTCTACATGTCGAAAAAGTGGGCTTTAAGTTGAGCGTAAGTCAAGTCCTTATATTACATTCAGTAAGGCGCCACTTCTGCGTCCTATGTATTTTTACTGGTTTTCGTTATGGCCATAAATTTCAAATTTTTGCCTACAAGAAAATGAGCATATCAGTAATTTCTTGTATAGAAATTGAACACCGACAAATACAATAGAGATTAGGATGTTAATTTCAGCCTTACTGGTCATTGTCACCCAGCCATATTCAGCTCCATTTTAACGTGGTCTGGTATTCGGAGGCGGTTTTTTCATCATCGAGTGTTTTATCGCCGAGACTCTACCGCCCATTCCTGTCCCGATCACCATTGCTTTTTTTGCCAGTAGTGCTACGTGTTCTTATTAATAAGTATGATGGGGAAAAACAAGTCCCGTGTCTCGGACGGCGGACAGCCAACCACCGACGTACTTGTCCTTTTATGGTCGCATACACCTTCAATCTAAGTTATTCATCTCCATACAGCCTTCTCCTATGGAAACCTTTCCGGTTATAAGGAAAAATCACTTGCCTAAATCTGAATTACATCCGCAAACCAAATCACCTTCAAAAAATGCCAGACTTAGTCTGGTCTGCCAGTCTGATCTGCACATTCCTCAGGCTCCATCGGCTCGGCAGTTCCACGGGCAAAATGCTGAACGTAAGCCATGCATAGGGCGCTGTTTTGCTACTTTCGATTGGGCACGCTCTGCGGATGAACGGCATCATTTCAAACTCTTTCAGACAAAACAAAAACCCTACGCAGTAAAGTGTGGAAATTGTTTTAGCAAACATGCAGACGCCTTAAAACAAAAAGCAGACACCTCCTCCTGTTAAGACGTTTGAAGAAAGGGGGTTTGGTATAAAAAGAAGGCGTAAGAAATGAATATTTGGACATTCCTTTAGGAGCACATAAATAAATTTGTGATAGCATCTTCATTCATTGAAAAAAATACACAGCGGATAATATTCCCCAGCATAATTCCTCAGAAGTCGTACGCAGAGGAAGGATCCTGCGTCGTTAAACCTGTGGCCTTGAAAAGCTGCACCACATGACCAACGTAGTTTTCAACACAGATCGGCGTATCTATGGCCAATATTGGAAAACTTTGCAAAGGGGGTGCAGACTTGGCCAAACACATCAAGAAAAAAACCCTGGAAGGTTTTGTGGAAAGCAGCAGATGTGATAAATACACCTTGTTTATATTTATCTCCGTCTCTGTGTCTGAAACCGTTTACGATAAGCACAAAAAGCCGAGGGTCACCATCTGAACTAGTTGGCTTAACCACGTCAGCGACTGGCTGCGATCCAACTGTCCCCGAATGCCTGCGTGCAGTTCGTCTTGCAGACTTTCAACGGTCGCAAGACGGTCGCCTAACAAAAAAACATTCAACAATATGAGACCACCAGGGAAGCAGAAAAGACCACTTCCTGCTCCACTGTAATCGCCAGTAAGTGCAGTTAGCCAGGTGATGGGAGTGTCGGAACATTCTTTTGGGTTAGGATATAGGAGAAGGTTAAACTTATGCAGCCTAAAAATATTTCACAAGGAGGACGACTTCGAAGGCCAACATCTCGAAATTCTGCGGTGCGAAATGCCTGCTCATCGAGTTCTCTTCGAAAGCTCCAATTCTGATCTGCATCAATCACGCCTCTCACCTAGACAAACGGCTTGCCTAGGCATGCTTCCTTGCTAGCAGGGTGTTCGTGCTAGGTAGGACACAGTTATATCATTGAGACGGCGGACATTTTGGACTTAGTAGAGCCGAGCAAGTAGACACTAACAGAACACAATAACTTCAGACAGTTAAACACCTGGCGAACAGTAACTTAGCAACAGAAACCAACAAGAACTTGCAATGTCTCTGGTACTAGCCTGTCTTGTAGCATTTGTGGGCTGGTTGCATGAATCCCCCGTTTCCTGCATCCTGTCCTGCCAGTGGCTAAAAATTGCAGACCCGTCTTAGTCTGGCATTTTCTTGAAGATGCTTAAGTTTCCGGATGTAATACGGATTTAGGTAAACGATTTTTCTTTCTTATAGGAAAATTATCGATAGGAGAAGGCTGTATGGAAGTGTATCACTTAGATTAAAGGGAAATGCGTCTATTAAAAGGTTATGCTAAGTGCAAAGTGGAACAGAGTGGAAGATATAGTGAGGTCGATGAAAAACAAGTCTGCTCTCACCATCCCTGCTCCATAATGTTGTGAATCACATGGTGGACCTCGTCGAACGCGATAGTCGAACTGGCTACATGCAACTTAAAATAGCATAGGTCATTGTTTCTTCAAATGTGTCGCTTGCATGTGAAAAAGAGTTTAAGTCAACTTGCTTGAATAATACTCACCGTCAACCGCCAAAGCATTGAGTAAGCCACTCTCCTTATGGAAAGAACGAACAAGGGTTAGAAGACTAATAGAAGAAATAAGAATTTGCGACGGATATAGATACTTGACAATTCGACCGTGGATTCCAACGATGTTCACCGTATACACCGCAGCAGGTTGATGCAGGGTCGGTGACTTGTGCTGGATAATAGTGAGAGTAGAGTTGCAGTGCATCTACATCACTCTCCATTACACTCACCCACCCGGGCCCTGTGTCAAGACAGATTCAAGAAGACCGGAGATGGGAGACGGCGCAAGCCCACGCACTGTGGTCCAACATCAAACAAGAACACGAAAACACAGGAGAGGGTCGGCTCGGATCCCAACTGAGGGGCAGTGCCATAGAGACCACATTGAGAAGCATGTTCAGCATTTGTTATGGGAGCACGACCCGAATAAAGCATGCCGTGCCCTAATGTGGCCCCCATGTTGGTCCAACGCATCTACCACGTGGTCCGTTTAGAGGGCACGCATACACACACCCACACGACAGTTCGACCGTCGTAGTCCGACGATGTCCACCGTATGCTCCATGGGAAAGTGGAGCAGGGACAGTGACTTGCGCGTGATTTAGTTTAAAGTGATAGTAGACTTGCGCTGCATCTACCGCACTCTCTCCTCCTCCCCCACCTGAGCCCGGTGTCAAGACAGAGTCAAGAAGACCGGAGGCGGGAGAGGACGCAGGTGGCTGGCGCGGCTGGGTCCCTTAAGTCCTAGCCGCCCCTAGGCGTGCCACCACACCTCCATGTTCGGCATTTGTTATGGGAGCGCAACCCGAATAACGCATGCCGTGCCCTGATGTGGCCCCCGTGTTGGTCCAACGCATCTACCACCACACACACACACACACACACGATAGTTCGACCGTCGTAGTCCGACGATGTCCACCGTATGCTCCATGGAAGTTTGGAGCAGGGACAGTGACTTGCGCGTGAATTAGTTTTAAGTGATAGTAGCCTTGCGCTGCAGCTACCGCACTCTCTCCTCCACCCCCCACATGAGCCCGGTGTCAAGACAGATTCAAGAAGACCGGAGGCGGGAGAGGACGCAGCTGGCTGGCTCGGCCGGGTCCCCTAAGTCCTAGCCGCCCCTAGGCGTGCCACCACACCTCCCGTATTCGGCATATGTTAGCGGAGCACAACGCGAATAAAGCATGCCGTGCCCTGATGTGGCCCCCAAGTTGGTCCAACGCATCTACCACGTGGCCCGTTTAGGGGGCACCGTCACATACACAAACACACACACACGACATGGCATTTCGACCGCCGTAGTCTGACGATATCCACCGTATGCTCCATGGAAGGGTGGAGCAGGGACGGTGACTTGCGCGTGATTTAGTTTAAAGTGATAGTAGACTTGCACTGCATCTACCGCACTCTCTCCTCCTCCCCACTTGAGCTCAGTGTCAAGACAGAGTAAAGAAGATCGGAGGCGGGAGAGGACACAGGTGGCTGGCGCAGCCGGGTCCCCTAAGTCCTAGCCGCCCCTAGGCATGCCACCACACCTCCCATGTTCGGCATTTGTTAGCGGAGCGCAACCCGAATAACGCATGCCGTGCCCTGATGTGGCCCCCAAGTTGGTCCAACGCATATACCACGGGGCCCGTTTAGGGGGCTGAACGCACACACCAGGATTCCCAAAACCAGGAAATAAGAAGGAGCCATCACCGCCTGACTCCTAGTCAGCCCCTCAAAGCAGAACACGCACTGCGCTGACGGCGTGGTCTGGTTCAAAGCGTCGGTTGGCAGCCTTCCAAAACAACGGGATCTAGGACACCGTGATAGTCTCAGATACGTGATGATGGTGGGAGTGATGTGTGTTTGTTGGTAAATGTAATGTGCGTTGATGTTATAGAGCCTACGGTGGTTTTCCGCAGGTTACCATGGAGACGCATGTGGCCTAATAGGCCCATGCGGTGTGTGAATGTACGATAAGGCGCGATCGAGGAACGTAATCACGTGACTTTGCGACACCAGCAGATATATCATGGACTCAGTTACAGCAGTCTTAGTATTGACTGAATAGTGGGAAATTTGATCTGGGGCGACAGAGAATGACAGGTGGCGAGGCACCGATGAATTTCGGTTTGATGAAGTGTTTAAGACGCATCTGTAAGACGCATTGTGTAGACTATCTGAGCCATACTCCAGCGCATTTTTGTGTTTCTGGTCTCAGGTTGTAGTCAGTGTTATGATTGACTGCATGAAGGCAGAATAAGCCCAAAGCAGACTGGATAAATCTACCCATGTTTTCTGTCGTCTCTCCTCTCTGCAATTATAACTTGGTGGGCTTCGGTCTGGCAGTTGGGTGTTGGTTCATATTATTTGCCACCCATTTAGAGCTTTTATTTCTTCCGGTAGCCAACAGATCGGTGTGCGCCTACTCCAGTTTGGAAAAAAGAGACTGTTGGCACAAAATGGTTTGCTACCCTACTGGGGAGAGGGGGGCTAGGGCACATCACGCATTCCCATCGTTCACATGTCCCACATATTTACCTTCCAATTGCCTGCAGCCCCTTGCTTTCCCTGACGAATAGTGCGGTGACTTTGGAGGCATGGTTGCGCTGTGGAGCTTGGAGAGGTCTTACGCATTCTACCCGCCTCCGTTACCCCACCCATTGTGGGAGACGAGGGACGCACAGATGGACTTTTGGATTGCACTGGACAACCTACACAGGCAACTGACGGGGGGAGGGTTGGTCGGACGTTATGTTTTTCGTTGTTCAATCGCCTGGGACCGCGGACAAGGCCTGCTGCATAATTTGAGGCTAAAAAGCGCTGTTCTTTGTGGCTTTTCAGGTGGCATGCCCGGCAGTATCATCAATCACGACATCACAAAAGGAAGTTTTCCTAAAAGGGTGAAATCACGGCTTACATCCCACGTGTCGGGCTTGAAAAAAATCGCGGCTCCGCGTGTCTTACCTTCAAAACCTATGTGCAGGATTCACCATGTTATACCCTCCCTGCTGAAAAGGCAGGTCAATTAAAGAGGCAAAACACGTTAATAGGAACTCCTCTATCCGGGAGCCATGCCTTAAGTGCAAAGGAGGTAAGTGTTAGAGTTAAGTTTGGTGCTAAGGTGAGTGTTACAGGTTGTGGGGTTGAGGTAAGGGTAATATTTAGGTTTAGGGCTCTGATACGGAAGTATTTATGCTTCCCTGAATTTAGCGCAAGGCCACCTGTGTTACCTGGGGATTCATATACTCGTATCTTATCAGTAATAATGATTATGTAGGTTCTAGGGAGATAAGCTGTTCCGAAGGAGGCATCATCGCGTTTTTTCCCTATCGTCTGTTATTCTGAAGGAAAGCTAGCACACACAAATCGGTGCAAAACATTTTCCCGGAATATCCTTGTTCATTCGTGTAGTTAGTGCGGATAACAGTGCGAGGAGCGAGCGCATGTTCATGTTTCTGGTCACAGATGGTTGTCAGGGTTCAGATTGGTTGTTCGGTATATGGAACCGCCCGAATTCTCTGTCATCTCCGCTCCTGCTATCTTTTTTTATGTCTAGTCGTTTGCGTCCATAAAAAGGCGATTCGGATAGTTTTTACGGTCGTCAGTTACTCACGGAGGTTTCTAAATTTTCGAATGAGTGATAATCAGACACAAACCGATGCCCACGTAAGCTTTAAAATAATAATGAAAAACCCTCTGCAAATTTAAACGTTAGAGGAAAATCGTTAAATTAATAAAAATTCGTTTAGAAATTCCAACTTTTTTAAAAAGGCAACATATTTAAAAATGGGTTAAATCTTTGTATTTGTGACGAATCAATTTAAATGAAATTTTCATTCAAAATCGTTAACATACCATTTTGTGGATAGCAAAAGAACTTTCCCTTCGCAAAATTTATTTGTTGGCATGTATGAAATTAAATTACAATTAGTGTCAAATTATCCTTGAAATATCGGTGAATACTTCCAAAATTTTCAGGGTTTTCAAGTGATTGGCCATAAATTTAGATTTCGTTCTACGTGTTTATCAAAACCTTCCAAATAAGATATTTATTAAAAGCATTTACCAAATTTGTGAGTGTTTGGATATCCCTTCTAATGCCAATAGCCATTTGCGCCATATTTACATGACTCATCCAAACATGAAAACTCATTGCGGAAAACAAATTGAAGGTGCACAAAAAAAGTTGGCGATAAATACTTTTAGGATCAATTAAGAAACTTTCTATAATATGGAACCTCATTAATAATATATTAAACTGAATTATATATGCGCACTTTACCTTTTCTCCAAGGTTAAGTCATGATGAAAATGGGGAAGATTGACCGTATTTTGAATTCCCTGAAAATTGGTCGTACGTTTTCTGCTGAAAATTAGCTTTTTTACCGTATTTTTTTGTTACTTAAATGTTCTGTTCTAAGATTGAAAATGTACACCAGACTACTGCATATATACCAAGATTTTGCAAAAATGCTACTCTTTTGCCCATTGGCTGCTAAAATCTCGGATTATCAGAAACTATATTATGCAAATTATATCTTATCGCATGCTTCCAATTTAACATAGGTTGATCAATGCGTCCATTTCCACAGCATGTTGTACGTATATTAATTACGGTTCCAATTTTTGGCGTAGTAAAACAATATTCAAGTAAGCACGTTTATTACTACATTTGGAGGTAAAAAATGTCAAAAATTTTAAAAAAAGATTATTTAAAAGCTCCATTCCTTCCTTGATCCGGAAAACAGTGCAATTCTGTAAACTTATTTTCACCTGATTTCCGTTGAATTAAGATCATATTTTTCGGTTACGGAAGGGATCGATTTGGAATTTTTTGCTTATATTAATATATATTATAGGGATATATCCAAAAACTGTGGACTTTGCACTGCAATAATTTATAGCTTAGACAATTTCTTGGACATCTGGCAACATCCGATTCTGCCTAAATCCTGCCAGTTTCCCCTCAATATACAAGATTAAACATGTAGTGTTCTTTAGAAAACTACTTTCTGAACTTAAATGCAGTCAACAAGTCAAAATAACAAAACCAAATTTACACTAGAATCCCCACTCAAATTTCGATCGCAACGTTGTGCACCTGTGGAACACTTAACCTCTGGCGCCTGCATGCACACGCGCGCACCAGTGGCCCTCGATACTCCTGGCTGTCGAAACCGGCCAATCATCTTCAAGGCTGACACACACCTGACCTCGCTAGGTGACCCGTGGCAACCGCACGGTCTCACACACTTGGGACGTCGCAGACGCGGCGGCTGGACGTGCCCTTGTCCGGCAGTTAACTTCCCCCAACACCTTCTGCGAAAGTTCTGCACAGAATCGCGTTCGAACACCGCGTGAGGCACCACCTGGGGTTGGGTATGACTGGCTGATGCCGACCAATGGACCAGAAACGGCCATTTCAGGTTATCGTGTCTTTTTCGGTATTTTTAATCTGCATATACTACTACTAATACTAGTCGGTGTGCGGCTACTGGCGAGGCTCGAGCATGAGCCCCAAGGGATGAGTGTGTCCCATAAACGATCGCTGGGCATTCATCATCATCATCATCATCATCATCATCATCATCATCATCATCATCATCATCATCATCATCATCATCATCATCATCATCATCATCATCATCATCATCATCATCATCATCATCATCATCATCATCATCATCATCATCATCATCATCATCATCATCATCATCATCATCATCATCATCATCATCATCATCAAATATCTTCCTTCATTTTCCTGGCATATGTGAATATTCTACGGATAACCATGCATAGACCCACCATGAAATGGCCATTTTAAGTGTGGGGCAGACGGTAAGAAGGTGTTTGTGGAACCTTCTTACTAGTTATGTGTAAAGTCAAAGCTGAACAGGCACCAAGTAAACCATTGTGACAATATTTTCGTACTTGAAGAATGCCTATGCTGTGCAATCGCGGTTGCAGTGACAAGTGAGTTGTTTCTTTAGGTTTATGTTTTAGGTTTAGGAGTCTAGTAACATGATCTGGGTCGCTTACTTCATAAAAGGACCCCACAGAACTAGCTCAGTTCTAAGGTTTCACACAGAAAAACCACAGAATCTGTCTTTTTAGGCGGTCGACTGACAGCAGGTTAAGCATGCAGTTCAACAGGCTTCGTCGTCACCAACGTCAAAATACAGTTTTATTGGTGCACGAAAATACCATGCGAAACAGAGCATATGATGATTCATTTTCTATTTCGTAGTCACTGACTTACCTCTAGTTGCTCAAACGCATTTCGATCAAGATAATTAAAGGAAAATATTACACCAAATACTGCTAATAACACTTTGGAACGCAGTCAAACCGTAAGCAGTTAATAAATTCTAACATTTCTTATTAATCTACTGTTTGGAAAACGTTTAAACAGAAACATCTTGAAGGAGATTTTAAGCGCTGTAATACTAGTGCTGTATTGTTTACACAGTTTTTTAGTGTACATGCATTGAATACTTTCACAAATGTAGCCCAACTATTTGACATGAATATTCCAGCCTTCGGCCTTTCCAATATATTTCAGAAAATTTTAAATTCTAACGATTACCGTTTTGCCCAACCTCTGAAGTACTATCGGTTGTCCAAAATATTTTTCATTTATTTTTTTGCTGTTCTCGGTAAATGCCCTGTTTTATTTGGGTTCAAAAAACACTTTTGAAGGAAATTGCACAGTCTTCCAGACTCAAACTCCGACTCTCTTTTTAAATTACGACTTGTAATTAATATAACATAATTTATAGATAGTGCCACATTCAATCTTTCAAAACTCCGCCTATTATATTTATGCTTTTTCCGCAAAACAGGCAAAAGGACGATTACGGTACTTTGAATTGAAGTTAACCATCTGGCGTGGAAGACCCAGTGTCTTGAAAATCAATGTTCACAAACAGAAAGAAATTTGGTTGAGGGAGGTGGCTGATAAGAAGGACATTAATAAAATTTAAATGGGCAACATGGAGTAGGCGAAATTGAGCTGACCAAGTCGATGACTGGGGCGACATTAACGCACTGCTGTCGACGTTCAACTCTGGAGCAAGTTGGTTGCTGAACTTTTGGATCTTTTTGTACTCCGTCTTCCGGGTTGCTGCAATGAGTTCGAATTGACCTGAATAGCGACCTCACAGAGCTTCTTTTATCAGCCATGAGATAGCCCTTGTGATAACTGAGACTTTGTTCGTGTTTCTGGTTCCATTGTCACCCTTGTGATTTTCGTCTGCCTACCTGTGAACCGTTTTTCCACCGTCACCTGATTTCGCCTGGCAAGTGCATCAAGGGTAGATAGCTGTTACTGCTCCTCGTATTCTGGAAAGATTTTATTAAGCAAATTATTTCGATTCTGCAGCATGTTCTTTCTGTTAGTAGCAAATTCGTCGTCGAAATGATGGTGCCGGTCTCTTCTACCTTCCGATGAGCCAGTTCTCTCAGTAAATAGGGAGATTTGTGAGTCCGCTGGTGTTCCTTCTAATGACCTACAGGTCGAAGACGATGGAATATGCAAGTCCTCTTATTTATATCTATACTATGACCACTTATTTGATTTAGGTAGACATGTTATTTAAGGATTGCGGTTGTGGCCTAACTCAAGAAAGGATTGAAGGTTAAGTTTAAAGTTCCTGTTAGGATAAAAATGAGAGCTGAGGCTTGGGGGGTTAAGGTTGTCTCAGTAGATTCACAAATTCAATCCTTGCCTAGCAGGTGTATCCAGCAAAGGTGATGTAACATTTCTGGCCGAATTCCAACGACTTCACAAAATGCGTAGTCTCGTGCTAGCGCAAACTTTCGTCTTGCTCCTGCCCCCACGGCCAGCTCCTTTACGCAAGACTTCCTACGCCAGGCCCGATGGGATGCATTTGAATGACGACGCCTTGCTAAAGCCAAGCATACGTTCGCCTGACTGATGCTTCTAATCGGAAAAGCTGGCAGCTGACACTCAGAAAAATCTTTATCCTCCAGAGACTGCATTAGCCATCAGGTCTCAGGAGAACTTGGAACGAAACTCGGAAATTTGATTTTACTTTCAGGATTGTTTACTAGGCAGCCCAATACTTAACCATCCGGCTGAGATCAGAAACGCTGTCCTGGTTTTGTCGGTAGTTTAGTGCATGCTATTGAAATCGTATTAGGTAGGCATATTAATGTTTGTGTACATTTCCGGTCAGGGGAATCAGGACACACAATCACTGGAACAAGAGCTTTCGGATTCTTTCTCGCACCCATCATCAAAAACAGTCGCACACAAGGGTAATAAAGGGGCACAGTATTTATAGAGCGATGTTGCCGGGCAACCACGCCCTATAAATACTGTAGTAGTTGATGCGATGATGGCCTGACAGTCTGTACCCGAGTCGTCTACGGCCGTAATTTAATCACCGTTATCAATCTTTGGCATGAAGATTACTCAGTCATTTGGCCAGCCATAACCTGGAATTTTTAGTCACCCGTACCCCCTCCACGTGGCTAGTAATGTTGCTCAGGCGGAGGAGCGTTTTCTTGTTAATTAAATGTGGCCAGAGGACATTACTCGAGTAGCTCACCGCTCACGTGGTTTTCATCCCTGGCAAGAATTTTGGCCTCATCAAACTTGAAGGTTGGGCCAAATACAGTTGAGCGAGTTTCAATCTGGGATTTAACCTCATTCCTTCTCACTGCTGCTGCATTTTAAATCATTCGCCAGCGGAGTTGTCTCTCAGTTTTTCCAACGTAGTTGCTTTGTCCACAACTGCAGCAGACCCCATAAACGAATCCAGATGTTTCCTGCCTTGGCGCTGCGTCTTTCAGCTGCATGGCATGGCTCCTGATGGTAGCTTCCAGCTTGTGTGCAACTCCTACTCCGAGTGGTGTGAGGAGTCGGCTAACGGCTTCTGAGACTTTTTGACGTACGGAGGCGCTCGCCAAAAGTTTAGGGCTGGTTGAAGATTTTCCGTCCTTGCGTTTACATATGCAGCGGTTGATGGATTTGCATGGGTATCCCTTTGTTCTAAGGAGCTTTCGAATATATTGTTTTTCAGTGGCTTTGTATGTCCCTCGACAAGCCAATATTGCGCTCTTATGCAACTACGGTCCTATTGGTCACCTTCCTGAAAATTTTAGTTTTTAGATCACCAAAATCTTTGCGGCACCCGAGAAAGTCGAGGATGGCTTACTGCTTGTTTTATTTGAACATAGTTTCCGGAGGACGGCGTTGAAATATCTTTTGAATTCCAGCCTCTGATCCCGTTCGATCACAATAAAGTTTAGCGCCCACATACCGAGCCCAGAATTTCGCTCTGTGGTGTCGGAAGACCAATGAATCCAACCGTTCCAGAACCACCTCAGCTACGATTCCGGAAATCGGCGACTCCATTGACGTGCCTTTGACCTGCTCCTAGATTCTTCCATCAAACATGAAGTACGTATTAAGACAAAACTTCAGGAGTTGGAGAATTTGGGCGTGTGCGAGGCGATTCTCCGGTAGATCGTATTCTTATCGAAGGGGTACTTCAAAGGCCCTAAAAATACTGCGCCCCCTGTGCCCCCTGTTCGACTGTCTCTACTGATGAGTTTTAGATAGAATCCAAAACGGAAGGCTTATAAAGCTCTTCTACCAGTGATCGTGTCTCCTTATTTGCGACCTCTTTCTGAAACTCGCCTCTTCGCATCGATTAGGCAGGGCAATATTTATCCATTCAGCAGAGATCGCAAACGCTGTCATGCTTTGTCGTTAGTTTAATGCATTATTACTGAAATAGCTTCGGTAGGCATATTAGTGTTTGTGGATGTTTTCAGTGTGCAGTAAAAAGGGTTTGTGTCGTCATATGTCAGCAGTGTCTTTTTGATTACGGGTGAGTTTGGATTTATTATTTGTTTTAAGGTAAGTTTAGTACATTTTAGGACTGCGCGCTATTTTCCGACTTGGTATACGCAGTAATAATGACTTTTGCTACAAATTTTCAGGTAACTGTTTGGTGAGGCTTCATTAATGGATGGTTTCATAATCAAAATTACAGGATTCCATATTTCAATAATAAAATTAATAAATAACGAATTATTTTATTGTTAATTAGTTTAATCCCTAATAATACCCATTATTGATTGATCAGAGTTTGGGGAAAATAACTGTGGGCAGTCATTTGCTATACATTTTGTGACACAATTTCTACGACACTTCGTTTCTAAAATTTCGCGCTGCTTGGTAACTGAAAAGCCTACCTAAACAGCATACTTAATATTTACGACTTTCCGTGTTTCCACCTCTAAATTTTCTTATAATTTATCATTCTTTCTTCACTCATTTAACCCTTATTACTACCGTTCCCGTATTTTACGAAACACAGGGTTGAGTTTTCTAATTACGGCAGTGTATCCGATAATTGCCATCCATCCAAGCGCGACAACTGGGATCATTTGCAGTCAGTAGCGCTATCGCACGCGGTTCGTTCATCCAGCAAAATGGCTTGTGTGGGAATGTGCGTAAATTTCAACCATATATTTGGCAGCTCTGCTAGGCAAGAAGCATGCCCTTAAATGGGAGAAAGCACGCGAAGGTTTTTATCTACCCCTCTCTGAAACACTCGGATAGTGCAAACTAGGAATCTTACGGTCAAGGGTTGTCTAGGAGCCTGACACAGAAACAATTTGATAGAATTAGCTTTTCTATAATTCATTCCTCTGTGGTTATTTGCTGATAAATAAGAGCCCCTTATGGAGCAACAAAAGATAAGGATAGACTGTAACTGAAATTTAACTGTACAGGACAGTAAATGTAGGATGTCATTGAAATGGTCAGGGTTTTCTAAAAGGGAAACATTTAATACTGATAGTGAATAGCCGTTTGAGGTTAAACGGCGGCCTGTTCACTTCCCTCAGAATTACTGTGCTTCTTAGATAATTAAGTTTCTCGTCCGTAGAGAGTGTTATGGCACTGGACGCTGTGTTTAAGGGGCGCAAGCATTCTTGGTATAAAGGTCACCAGCGAGAGAGAAAAGGGAAATACTACCGACAAAGACAAGTGAGAACGGAATGTGGTGTTGACTTTATCAGCCAAAATGTCCTACCGTCGTCGTAGGCTTTCACCTGCGATGCGAACTCAGTTAGGTCCCGTGGGATTTTTTGTCGAACGCTCTACCACTTGAGCTATGAGCTTGCATCCTGTCTACCCTCAAAGAGAGAACTCAACTATATGCCCGACACTGGTCATTCCCTTCCTCTTGTCTTCTTTGATATTTCACAGTTGTGTTTCCTTCATAAATAAGATCAGTTGCTCTCAGGTTGGCCAGATGAACAGCAGCAGGGCAGCGGAAACATGACATCTAACTTGGGAACATTGTTTCGTTAATGCTTACTTGGAGCTGCATACTACTGACTATACATTCAGTAGCTGTGCGTACTACTTACTTAAGCCACAGTACCTGCAAAGGCAGTAGTCGGCAGAAAGTTTTGGTTAAAATCTGACCACTATCATACTGAACTCCTTCTGTCAGGTTAAATTACGCATTTATGTCAAATTTTGTACAGATGCCCTGCATAAAGGTCTCCGTTTCTATGTGTATCCAATTATCAAGTAAGGGGAGTGGTAACAGAATCGGATTAATCAGCAATGCGTTCCTCGAATCTATATTTAAGTCAACCTTTTTCACAAATCATCGGTAAGTCAAATTTTTCCACATTTTATACTCTGAATTTGCTAAATCATAAACAGGAATACTTTTACTGTTTAGCTAGGCAAATTCCGTGCATTACAGCAGGCTCACAGGGTAACTGAACCCAAACGTGGTTTACCTCACGGATCCCAGTGGGGCCTCATAGTTCAGGTGGTTAGAGCTTTGGCTGTGCTCAAGCCCTGATCTTCCTGTTGTTGGTTTCAATTCCACTGACGCCATCGTGGCCTTTCCAATGGTGTCAAAAGAATTTCTTAGTTAGTCTAACATGGTATCATCCCAGCTGAAAATGCTCCTGTAGAAATTGGAGTAATAAAGGTGGGGACATCGAGAATCCGAAACGGACTGTTCTGAAGTGCGTGATAATAGAAAATATTTGTGGCCGCGGTTTCCCATTTAAATTAGGCAGTAAGACCCTAAATGCAGGACAACGTTTTTGGAATTGAACTGATTACTTTGCGGTGGCTTTCCCGATACGAAACTGAGCTGCTATTGGCTGGCATTTAATGATAAACTTATCCAAGTACCGCACTGACCAATGACCATTGTTATACTTTTTCACAGGAAACGACGGAATTGAAGTCAACGGTTTCCAGTTCAGCTGTCCGTTGGTGTTGTTATTGAACAAATGAAACGAGAACGAGATACCGTTTGAAGTTTAGCTCGTAAAGATGTACGGGATAGACAAAAAGTTGGCACAGAATCGTAATATGCTGAGCGGAGTCCTTGCACACATGTAAGTATCCTTGATTGTAACAGTCATCCTACGAAACTGAGGAAAAAGGTGAACAGTTGCAGAACTGGCGAGCTGTTCTTATGCATAGGCTAATCGTAAAACATTTTGCTAAAAGAGGCGAAGAGGCGAGTTTCAGGAAGTAGTCGTGAGGAAGCAGACATGACCACTGTAACGAGAGATTTATTAGCCTGACGTTTCGGACCTTCACTTGAATTCATCCTCAGACACACAGTCAGATAAGGCTATTTGATCGCGCAGGTTTTGCAGTATTTATAGTATTTAGTTGTTAGAACACTACGTGCCAATTGGGTGTTGCCGAGTGTGCTAATTGTCTGACCGGCCAGCTGTTGCAGTATGCACTTGCCATGCCGTTACTCTGCGCCAGAGTGCTTGTCAAAAGTATCGGTTATGACTCTCATCGCACGTAGTTGCATGTGGCGTGCTGATGGCCGAGTTGCTGACGGCCGGATTTCGTAATCCATTTGAGTTCTTGGGTGATTTGGCTCGCGCGTTCTCCACGTGGCAAACTACTTTTCCCAGACAAAGTCTCGGTACCAAATCTGTAGCTGGCAGGTCATTGTGCTTGTTAAGAAAATGAGGGCCGGAAAACCATGTCTCGAGCAGTTCGCGGCTCACGCGGTTGTCGCCACTAGTGAGCATTTCGACTTAATCAAACTTGCATGTGTGGCCGGGTCCCGTAGAATGAGCTGCGGCGTGGGACCTGGCGTCATTCCTCCTCAATATTGCTGCGTGTTCAGCCATTCGCGTTCAGAGTAGTCTTCCAGTTTCTCCGACATAGTTGCTTTGTCTACAACTGCATTAGACCCCAGATGTTTCTTGCCGCGGCAGTGGGTTTTATGGCCACCACAATCTTTGCGGCAGACAAGGACATCAAGAAAAGACAACTGGTTGTTTTCCTCTTCCTCTATCGTAAATTGTGTGCCCGGGAAGACGTCAGTGAGAGATGTTTTTAAACTCCAGCACCTGATCCCATTCGATGACGACAAAGGTGTCATCCCCACACCAAGCCCAGAATTGTGGTCTGTGCTGTCGGAAAACCAGTGACTCAATCGTTGTAGGATGGCCTTAGCTATGAGTTCCGAAATCGGTGACCACACTGACGTGCCTTTGACTTGCTCGTAGACTGTTCCGTCAAACTTCAAGTACATCTGAAGACAGAACTTAAGGAGTTGGAGGATTTGGGAGTGTCCCAGGGGCTTCTATGTTTCATCGTTTTTGTCTCGCAGGAGTAATTCGATGGTCTCGACTGTCAGGTCCTGTGGAAGAGAAGTAAAAAGAAACGTGACATCAAAGGATACCATAACGTCACTCAGCACGAGGCTTACCCCTGAAAGTTTTCTGAAAGAATTTGTGTTGACGAACCGACGGTAGTGCCTGAATTTAGCGGTCAGGAATTTGAGACCCTGAAACTGCCACTTTGCCAATCCGTATGTTGGGGTACCTTTGAGTGATACGATGGGCTGGAGAGAAATGCCCTCGTTGTACTCTTAAGGAAGGCCATAGAGTTTGGGCACTTCACTCCAATCGTTAAATTTTATATTAAAATCCACCCTTAGTCAAATATAGATGGAAACTGACCAGTTATGATTGTACATAATCGTAGTTTGAATCCTATGGGTTAAACAAAACCCTGAACGTCGTGGCCATAGCTGAACCACAGAGGGTTTAACATAAATCTAACTGTTACCTTGATTACTCGTCTAACATAAATTCTTAGCAAAACTCTAGGCATAGCATTAACTGAAACTACAAGCATACCCATAACGTTAACACCGTAAAACTAAGCCACTAAGTTAATCCTAATGCTACTAATAGTTGTAACTTGAATGTTGCCTCGAAAGCTCAACGCTCGCTCTAACCCTAAGAGTTAGCCCAAATAAAAACGTAGTTCTTGCTCTTCTATTACCCAAGACATTTCGACCCTCACTGTCATGGAGGTCCAACTTTTGTCTCACGGACTGCTTAAGTTCAGCGTAGAATCAACGGCCGTCAAATGCGGGTTAAGGTTTCATTTAAACCTTATGGATACTCAAATCCTCCAAAGAATGCTTGACCATCACCAAGGAAAGGAACCGTTTGCCATCAGTTTACAACTTAGTACGAGCATGGGACCGCGTTTACTTCGAGCAAGAGGTAACGCTATGGGATTTAGATGCCTCAGGTGTAAAATAACGAATAAGTCAGAACAGGATCTGTGTTCATCTACATCCACCTGTCGCTAGATAATGTTAAGCCACTCGGTAACTTCAGTTATCGGGAAGCATACAAATTACTGAGAGTCGGAAGCACGGATGATTCGGTTTAGCCAGTTGGAAAGACTGTTTTTGTACTACTGCTGCGTTAAGTACTATCCAAGTGAACCGTTAAAAGGTATTTTAAATTTTTCCTCCAAATCGTCTTCTATTTTTTTTCAAAAAATTCTTTTTTTGTATTTGGTGTTTAATTTACATAAATTTGTCTCATGTGCTTTAAACAGCTCTGTTTGGCTTATGGTTGCGAGAGGACGCGGGGATGTGTTACAGTGTGGAGAAGGATTATCGGAAAGAACCGTATGTGGTACCGGCAGTAGCAGTTAATCTTCACGTACTTCCGCATCAGGGCAATGTTCTGTAGACTGTTCACTGTAGACTGTCGAGTAGTAGCCATCGTGCACCGCTCAGGTCCGCCAATAATAAGCACGCATTACATCCTACCTAACCATATTAAGTAGTAATATAAGAAAGTATAATTGCTAGAGCAGTGGTTGGCATCGAGTTCACCTTACGCACCTTAGGCTGAATAAAGTTGAGTGTGATAAAACAGTGCACGGATTTTTTAGCCATGCGATGGATTTTTTTCGGATCTATTAGCATTAAGTGAACGCATATATTTGTAACTGGAGCAGTTTCATACAGTTTCTACATTGGCACGTCGAGACGCTCTGCGGTGCTGACGATGGGTCCTTAGGGCAAATGAATACCTACCGCTGCCTACGTAAACGCGAGGAAGGCGAAACTTTAACCAGCTCCGAACTTTGGTGAGCGCTCCGAAGCCGTCAGCCACCTCCTCACTCGACACAGGCCGGATTTAATCATCAGGCGCCAGCACATGAGGCCAAAAGACCCACTGGCATGACAGACAAAGTCTGGGGTCTTTAATTGGACCTGGTTCAGTTACGCACAAAGTAAATACGTCAAAAAACTGAGAGACTACTCTAAACGCGAAAAGCCGAGCATGCAGCAGTAGTGACGAGGAAAGACGCTAACTCCCAGATCACGGCTCATTCGACGGGGCCCAGCCATATCTTCAAGCTTGATTAGACTGAAATTCTTGCAAGAATTAGCAACCGCGTGAGTTGTGAGCTCCTTGAGTCACGGTTCACCAGCGCGCATTTAATTAACAAGCGCTCGGATCTTCTGCCTCCCTATTCTGTGCCACGAGGCACACAAGGAGAGTTGGAGCGATCAGCTGTCCTGGCGATAGCGAGTAATCGGCACGCCAAGGATTGATAACGGCGATGAAATCATGGTGAATAGTAACTCGAGTGCTAACCGAAGAGCAATCATTGCACGGATCCCAGCAGATAACACAAAACTGTCAAATGTAGTATTTCTGCGATTGCTTGGCAACAGCTCACTATAATAATTGTGCTCCTTGTGCCTCTATTATCCTTTTCCATGGCCGTCTCTTATGATGGTTTCGAGTGAGAATCGAAAATGTCAGGCCTGCTGGATTTAGCCTGTTCGTTTCTATCAGCAGTTTGTATGTACACTGATGTGCGCTACAAGCAGTAACAATTCACCTTTTCTTCGGAATCCCGGTACACAAGATCAGTAGTTGACTCCTTGATGGGCATCAGTCTATTTCAGTCCCGCCGGTGAAAAATTATTGTAATGCAATAGCCTATGCCACAAAATTAGATTGTTGATAAATCAAGTATATTTTGTGGGTACTTAGAAACCAGACTTTATAATGATTTCAAGAGTTTGGTCGTCGCAGTCGATGACGTCCACCGTGGGCTCCAAAGTGGAGCCAGCGGAGAACGATGATATGTACGTGACTAACAGACTTGCGAAACATTCACCATATTTTATCCTCCCTCATCTGCCTTTCTCCGATGGCAAAAAAAAATTAGGACGACCGGAGATGGTCTCAGTGGCAGTGGCTGACAAGGCTAAATAGCCCGTTTACGCGTGCTACACGTGACCTGGCCCCCTGCCTGTACCAACCTTTCGTGGGGGTGACACAGCTTTCATATTAGTAAGTGTTGGTAGCACAAAATACGTGCCTAATTACCAAACAACGCACCGGTCCTACATGTTCCACAGATGTGGAATTAACAATGCAGGAGCTAATGACAGACTCGGTATGGTTTTGGTTAGTAGTCCATTTTCGTACTGACTAAGACAGTACCGGTTGAAATTTTGAGTCTGTAGTGTCTGTATTTGAGATGTTGACAGGTCACAAGGCCCCTTTAGTTATTGGGGGCTGCATGTTTACATCACACTAGCTAAGGCCTAAACAGAGACAATTATCGTGCTCTTGCAACCGCTCGTTTATTAAAATTGTTAATCCAGATCAGACCACGTCAAACCAAATATATAAGCACATGAGATAGCCCTACTCCAAATGGGTTTTGTTTACCCAATCGCATTAAAGTGTCCTTAAGAGAATGCTGAACATTTGAAATGCAGCAATATATGTAACTATGGTAGTAGTGCAACAAAAGTTTACTCCTTGGGTCTTAAACTGGGCCCGTAGGTCAACAGCAGGCTACAGTATGTCTGCAGTCCAGCTGAATTTTGTAAACGGGAAGATAGCTCCTTACTTTAATACTCCAATTCTAAGACTGCCTGGGAATAAATTCCAAATTCAACACCGTCTTCCTTTTTTGTTCATCAGTCAAGTTACTGAACATGCCCATCCCGTTGCGCCCGGGGGCTCCATCTAGAGCCCTCGAAGGCAGTCACATAGCGACAGACAGTAATAAACCTGTCCGGTTACCTAATTGCTGGTTGCACTTCCACCATTATTAATATTCCCGGGAACCAAGGACACACCAACGGCTATATGGTCTTGTGATAGACCGTTGGAATTACCACCGAATTAGTAAAGACGCACGAGTCGAATCCCGAGGAGTACAAACCTGGGGTCAGAAAATTACGGACTGACGACGTTCAGAAATGTTCATGCGAGTTGCCTATTCTTGCCTTTATCTTGCTGATAAGTGTACATGTACGTTGCAGTGGAAGTGACTATGCGACTCCCAGGCTCTTTTTGCAAAGAAAATGACCGCGCGATCACTGGGACACTAGGTTTGAGAGCCGAAGTTTAGAGATTTGTACAGACGGCCAGCCTCGAAGACTATGAGAATGCAATGCAAGTAGGCTTTTAAGTCAAAACGTGGCTTCACTGTGTTACTGAAAAAAAAAATACTCAGAGACGTGTAACACGGGGATTCTACGGCAACTGGAAGTTTATGGGCTGAAGCTAAAGCCTTGTTTGCACCGGGAGTCTAACTCGAAGCAGTTCCTCGTATAATTCAGGAAGTCATTGATCTAACATGTAAGTCATGCGGAAATGGGTGCAAAAACAGACACTGACAGATCCATGAACCGGCGGTGTCGAACTTGCAGGTCTCGGAAGAAACTTTCCCCGTCGGTACCCACAATGTCCACCGTGTGACCCCTAACAGGCTGGGCGCCGATATGGTGACCGGCACATGAATTTGTAATGATTGTAAATGCACACTGCATCTGCAGCACCCTATATATATATATATATATATCTTTCTCTCTCATCTGTTTCTCTTTCCTCACGTTTCTGAACGCAGATGGCTAGCGCGGTGTGATCCTCCGTCTGGGCGTGCAATCACACTCCCATGTGGGGCATTTGTTATTGGTTCCCATTCGCAATAACGGCTACGGTTGCTTGATCTGGCCCCATTGCTGGTTCAGCGACCCATACTGTGGGGCCCGTTGCTGGGGCTCATGCAACTACCTACCGCTGAGAAGTCAGCCAGGATATGACGGAGGGGTTGCATCAGACAGTGCTGTTTTGCGGTAACATTTCCCAGCCAAAAGCCGTACCAATGTCTCGCACCAGCGACGTAAAAAGGGGTGTAAACATGCAGCACAAATGATCCACAATTAGGGGTCCACAAGAACCGATCCTACAGTCGCTATATTTCATGCACGAATTCGGGCAGAAAAATACGAATAACGATGCATACTTTCAAACGCAAGGAATCACCGAGTACGTGGAAGAGGTCATGAAGAGGCGATTACATACCTGAGCAAACTCTTTTGGCTAAAGACTGATGCAATTTCGAACACCTCAGTTTACAAGCACGAAGCATATGCGGAAGTGGTCCTGTCTTGTGGGAGCAAGTACCCTGTCTTCCACGAACGCAATAGGCTAACGCAACAATGAGTTGTTATGAATTTGGAACTTGTTAAATGACCCGCTCATCATATTAGGCAAGAAAGAAATTTCGTAATAGATACCGCAAGTATGAAATGCATTTATGATACGAAGATATGGCACCAAAATCTTGTGAGACTGTACAAACCTGGTAACGAATGCTAGGTTTAACGAACACAATGGATAGAATTACGGTTCACGGTTGGGTAAATGTTAGATTGGCATTTAGGTAGGCATGGGTATGTAGGCATGTACTACGGATTAAATCAGTGCTAGAAAACCAGCTCACTTTAACTATGATCGGGGCATAAAACATTAGTTTAATGGCCAATACATTACCACACGTTTCCCAAACCTCAATGCCAAAGTTCCGCTATAACACGCCTATCTATCGGTTGTGTTCGTTAGAGGATCGCATAAGCATTCGTTACCGAAATGATTACTGAAAAAGAGTTGCAAAATAAGTTATAATTCAAATTCATTCCAAATTATTTCATTCACAGCATGATACCGGCTTTCGAAAGAGCTTCTATGTGAAGAAGAAGAAGAAGACGACGAAGAAGACGACGACGAAGAAGAAGAAGGTTGTTCGTTCACCAGAACCATGGCTTTATTCATCTGAGCTTTCGAGCTCTTACTGAATTCCATCGTCAGAGGTAAAACAGCAACATAAACGAGTAACATGTATAGTTTGGGGGGGGGGGAGGGGGGGGGAGGGGGGCAGGGGCCAATCAGACACCAGTGGCGCCAGTCCGGAGGGGACTACACAGGACCCTGTATGACGGCGCCAGATCGATAAATCGATTGACCGAGTTCTCATCAGAGGCCCAGGCTTCAATAAATGGTTGGCTTGTCTTGCATCTGGCGTGGGCGATTATCGTCGTGACCGCGAAGTTAAACTAGTGAACCGTTTCGTAGGTTTGGGCAGCCACTTGCGATAAACCGTCACCCCGTCTCACAGCACGTTTATTCTCGCGTGTTTAAAACTTTGGGAGACGCAGCATGGACTGAGTTCGCGTGAGAGGCCCTTTCTTGTGAAAACCATGACATTTCATGAGGTAGGCAATCTACTGTATGCGCGAGCGAATTTGGTAGAAATTTAGTCATTCTCCAACATTTGGACATGTAGAAAGTGTATCTCCAATTTTGCAAATATTTTTTATTATCCAATAATGTTGAACCCAAAATGCCGTTACACTTACATTCAGAGTTTCCAAACTATATGTCGTATACATTCCGCCGAAGTAAAAATATATATTAGTCCGAGCTATAAACAATATGTGACCGTTAATTTCATAATATTTTTGCTGATACTTTTTGAAAATATTTCTATGAAAATCTATGCTTTTTTCTTTGTGATACCGGGGTGACAAAATAATAACAACTTTTCGGAAAACCTTTTCAAATATTTTGCCACGAAAAAAAAAACAATGAGAAAATGAGTAAGGCCAGTTTCAATTACCTCTCACCCACGGACATCGTTGCCAAGTTGGAAATGGTCAGGTCATCAGTTTATTCCATTTTCGACCGTTATAAGAAGGTCAGCCGCATCGAAATGAAACCTCGTAGTGGAAAAACAAAAAGGCTTGAAGCCTTCGTCTTATAAGCACTGTTCGAGATCGTATGAGTTTGCATCCAGTACGGAAAAGGAGAAACATGGCTTTGGAGCTTGAGATGTCGAAACACAATATGAGGAATGCCGGGAAAATGACCTGAAGGCTAAGTCAAAAGCTAGGACAAAGAAGCACCTCAGTAGCGAGGCTGTGAAAGAGAAGGAATTGGAAAGAACTAAGAGAATCTTAAGCTTCCTGCAGAAAGGACCACACGCGGTGCGCCCTTCGCGGTCGATTCGGTGCCCAGCAGTCCAACAGGTAGCTACGTTAGCCTCCTGACGGTCAACAAGGCACCTGAGTATGTTACGGACAAGTTTAAAACCAAACGTCCTGCGTCTGTAATAGTCTGTGGCCTGATTTCCTCAGACGGCACAGTCATGCCCCTTGTGTTCGTTAAGGCCGGGGTCAAATAGTGAAATAGACGTACACCTAGGTGTTCTTAAGAAGCATGTCAATCCTTGGACAGTTTCCAAATACACTCCAGACGACAATGTGGTCCTTCAGCAAGATGGTGCTCATCCATATACGTCACGGAAGACAAAGAAGGGACTGGAAGACCACATACCCTTTTTTTCTGGCCCATGGATACGTGGCTATCTTCCTCACCAGACTTAACTCCTCTTGACTTCAACATTTGGGCGTATGTCGAGGGGAGGGTCTGCAACATGCCTCACGAAGGGATTAAGGCCCTGAAGGTATCCATTGTTTGAGAGTGGAACAAGGTGTCACTGGAGTACATTGGGGACATGTGTGCCAATTTCAGCTCAACAATCAAAGAATTCATTGCTAACAAGGACTCCCATGTTAAATAGTTCCTTCCTAATATGAATTTTGAGTCTTTTATGCAAAAAAAATTTGCTTCGCCAGTTATGCGTTCTTGATCTGAGTCAGACTGCAGTTCAGATCCCTCACATTAGGAAATGCACGATCACATACGGAAGTACTCATAACGTTTATCAATGAGGCTTATCTATGTTGCGTACTATATAAGCAGCGTTACCAAATAATGCTTGACTAGTGGACCTTTCATAATCTTGAAAACTCTCCTAATTTGAGATTTTTGAAACCGATTTTTGAAACCTTCAAATAAGAAGTTTACAGGAGTGGTAATTTTCTACCAACTAAGTAGAAAGAATAATGTTTTAAGGCATCTTTACTTCACAATATTTGGATTTAAAAGGGCGATGGAAATAAATGTGATAACTTTACACTACTTATAGGCGTGGTGTTTAATGAGTGTAGTTTTTTTCAGTCGGTCAGAAACATGCTCCCTAAGCAGCTAGCATTATGAAGTAACCCAAATTTTTTTCAAATCGAAAACACAGTTCACAATTTCAGTTAACGTTTCATGAGCAGCCCATATCAAGAAAGCAAATCAATCATTCGTTCATTCAGCCAGAAACCCACACTGAATCGTCCTTGCAGTAAGAGTGTAGCTGAACTCGTTGAAGAGAATTCGAGGAAACGGGATGTCATGGGGGGATTTTGTCTTAGGTTAAAGATTGAAATTTAGGGTTTCTCGGGCCTTTAGCTTAAGATTAAAATGTAATTTTAATTTACCCAATGTATGTTGCAGGGAACGTTGTCCTGGACTTTATGAACGTTTTTAGATATACATCAGAGCCCTCGAAAAACTGGTATATCCCATGAACAGTAACAGTACAGCATTAGCATGATATATTACCGTGTCACTCAGAATATGCTAGAGGGCTAGGGTCAGTTTTTTTGTGCTTTTAAATTGCAACTCAAGGTTCGTTACGGTCTGCACAACAGAAAGCTCGGTAAAAAAACTCGTATTTTAAAAATACACAATTTCTCCCCCACAACCAACTTCATTTCAACGGTTGAAGTTAAGATACTGCAATACCCCTATTTGACCTAGTGAAAATGAAAGCAGAACTGAGGGTTGGCATCACAGACCTGAAGGATCAACAGTGATTGTTTACATCTTACGGACGCGCTGTGTATGTGAGAGGACCACGAGGTTTAAGCCCTTGGACATGGTGACCACCACCATTTTGTTTATATGTCATAGAGAGAAAACTATGCCTGGCATCGGTCACTGTTGCAGGATGAAAAAATTTATTGTCACCAGTTTCCTCAAATATTCTATCTTATAACAACTGGAGGCGTTGAGCAGCATCAGATCACACCAGATTCTTTTACTGAAAAACCAAACGTGGAGGCTTTTAAGTCATTTAGCTTTAACTGGAGAACGAGCCTATTCCAGTTTTCCGTAGAAGGAAGGGTCCGCTGGGTGTTTATAACTTTTCAGGCCTGGAATTGCAGAGAACATTTTCTGAGTGCTATATGGAGTAGTTAAGAAATTCATCGTTGAAGAAAATAAGACTAAAAACTGGCTGACGGGTGCTTTTAATAGAGGACTAGTAACCAATCAGCCCGCAAATAGATTTGACCTTGATGACTGGGCGCACCAGTGTCTGCTCCGTTGTCCACTGACCCTGTCACTGAAAAACGACCGATCTGTTCAATGCAGCCATACACCAGTGATCGGTTTCCGGGTCTGGCTGTTACGATATGCACAGACGTGATGGAACATAACGTGTCTTTGGCACTGAAAACGTTTCGCCATCCTAACAAAAAACTTCCGGGAGAACACTTCAGCAAATCAACGCACGAGATCAATGATGGTACTTCCGCGTGTACTGAAACCCCCTTGCCACGCCACTTCTCTTTAGTATTTCGTTCCGGATGAAGCCCGAACCCAGTTTTGCACGGGATAGGTGTAAGGTATCTTGATTACATGATATAACAGACAGCGTACTGGTCTAACCACCTGCAGAGTTCATGAAATGAAGTGTGAAATTAGAAAGAGGTTCAAGAGGATATTGGACAGGTGATATCTACGGCCTCGTTACCCAATGAGCGGATAAGCGGATATCTTATTATTAAGCTGACAGCGACGGAAAAGTGTATTTTCTAAGGTGCAACAAATGAAAACCAAGCCTGGTATCTTTTCTCCTTAAAAGTTCCGACAAGGTGGTGTTCAACCAAACGCCCAACGGCAGTTATGAGCAACGACTGTTTACTCCTCCAGTTATGAGCAACGACTACTTCTAATTCTACTACTACTACTACTACTACTACTACTACTACTACTACTACTACTACTACTACTACTACTACTACTACTACTACTACTACTACTACTACTACTTCATACTACTACTACTACTTATACTACTACTACTACTACTCCAGTTATGAGCAACGACTGTTTACTCCTCCAGCACAAAATCCCGATTATTTACTGTCAACCCTGCAACTGTTGTAACTGAAACAAGTGGGCTCATAAACAGGTTGCGTTTCTCCGTCTCGATCAGCAACGTGGTCAGGGAGAATAGGTGAAAGATTTACATACAGTTAGTGAACGATTTCATTCACTGCTGAACAAAATTTTAACGTGGGCTTTGGATAAGAAATGACTACTTTAATAAAATTGTATTCTTCATTACCTTGGAGCATAATCCGAGGATACTTCAGAGACACCAGGATACCGGCTTTTTGAAAGAACATCTTTTTGGCCTCCAGGAGACCCCTCACACAATACAAAATGACCACCTACACACATTTGCGATGCCCTTACAACTTCAAATAAATTTTATAGAAAACCATAGATCTGATGGAAAATCATCGCATTTTATAACCTAAGGAATTATATATTTGGGTTAAAAAGTCTAATTGTGAAAGAATGTAGGGTTGTACAATGTCCATTTAAATCACATCCTTTATTCCCCTCATGAAGTGTACGGTTTAGTCCCCGTCTATTGGAAAATTTTATGAGTACTATATGTTGTTTTCTATTGTTATTGTTTTCGAGCATAAAATCTGAAAAAGACTTCATTGGCTTTTAAACACATACAAGAAAGTGTTCTGCTTATGTTTTTCAAAATATTATTTGAATTTATAAGGGCATCGAACATCTATAGAATTAATGCAACCGACATAAATAGCCATTTTTTATCGAGTGAGGATAAAAAGAGATTCTTTTGAAAGCAGGCATCCAGATGTTTCTGAACTCTTCTAGTCTTATACTCATAGGTGATAAATAATACAATTTCACTTAAATAATAATTTCTATTTTTAAAAAAATCACATTTTAAAATTTTGGTTAACATTGCATGAGATCGGTGACTGACAGTGTCTGCCCATGCAAAAAAAGAAAAGTCAGATTTAATTACTGTAAAGAAATTTTCCATAGAATTAAAGGTCTGCCTTCGTAGAATTTCCCTGGTTCTCACTCTCGCCCAAGTCATAGGAGGCAGTGCTTCTCCGTTTGACCAGCTGCGCGGAGTGGTTTCGCCTGCTCGTCAAATCCGTTCTGTTTGCTGCAGTTTTGCTGTGTTTGTCACGTCTACGTCGACGGCTCGCGCTCGCCGTCTCGGTGTCCAAATCCGTGCAAGGAACTGGAGGGTCAGGCGGATGTTCCAGCGATTTGTTCACTCCACGCGAGGGAGTTGAGAGCGTGATCAACGGCTCAGTCGCTGGCACTGCTGGCATCTCTCCTAGAGTCTCCATTTGTCCTACAACTGCTTCGGGTGAGTTTCGTTTTGAGCTCTCCTCCCGTGGCTTCGTTTTCACCCTAACAGTCTTTGGCCGCTGGTTGGACGATTCTGTTTTAGTTTCACATTCAAGGTCGTAGAAGCTTTGGACTAGTTCTCGTCTTATATCCCCTGGGGCTCGATACCGTGTCCCTGAGACTGGCGTTGAGTTGCCAGCAGCCATTCTCTTATCAGACGCGCTCCCGGGAGGGACAACTAGGCTGCCGTATTTTTTCGAGGGAGCTGGGTAAGAGGCCCTAAGTACACCAATAGCAAAGGGGTGACAGTCATGGCACCTATGCTCATTCCTCTGGCTAAGCAGCGTGTCGGTTTCATAAAAGCACTTGGTCCTCAACGGAACCCGGGAAGGGGAGTCATTTACAGTGTACTCCTTGACAACACTAAGAGATGCTCCGACTGGACTTCGCAGTTCACCAGTTCGTTTGAGAGAATCGGTCTTCAGAAGGGCAGAGTTCTTTCCTTTTGGGCTTTGGTGGAATCGCTCCTGTCCACCGTTTCTTCCCGCAAGTGCCTCCGGCTCCTGACGCCGTCCAGTTTGAGACAGGATCGCCCAGCGTCCTTTCCTCTTTCTTATGCGCCGACAACAGGGCTCATTGCAGCATCTGCAGCGACGTCGGCAGGCCGGTTCATCGCACCCTCGGCAGTGTCGTGTGCAGAAAGATTTAAATTTTTCCCAGGGTCCGGGGGACACGTGTGGTTCTTTCATTCTCCACCTCTGGACAACTGATTGACCAAATTACGTGGGGGACTAGAGCACGATCTTGTGGTCTCCGAAATGAATTGCCTGAGCAAACGTCAGTGCTCCTGTCTGAGTTGCAGAGGGGGGAGGGGGGATAAGAGGGGTGAAGAAGTTGGTGTGGCCAAGATGGACCAATCACGGTGGAGCTTTTTCAGGTCTGCAAGTTCATTGGGCTTAAAAGACTCAGGACAAAGCTGAAAAGAAAACGTCGAAGAAAGACTACTACAGTGGCGCGGACTATTCGTACAATGCCCCCAAAACGATGATAAGGTGGCATTGTTAAGCAAAAAGTCACTGAAGTTTTGGATGGTTATGCGGGTGATGCAGTCGGTGAACTTTTAAGTGACCGGCGCGGAAGCGCAAGGTCGTAAACCGAATGTTTCCAAAACAATGCAACGGAAGGATAGGGCTGCAGGAGGATTACTTTTTATTGCGATCGACTAAAATAATTAAGAGACTATTAACTCAAGGCCCATTGTTGACGTCACTATCTTACAGAACAATATAAATGGCAAGACTGCGAAACATTCTGAAAGAAAGTCAGGAAGGATAAATTTTAGTGAGTAGAAACTGCGAATCCTAAAACATAACGACATCATTTTAAAAGAATAGATAGGCCGGGAGGTTAGTGCATATTTGGTATCCGTTGGGAAGCGGCGAAATAGATGGGACACCGGCTCAGTCACCTGAAGGGAGACAGCTTCGGTATTAAGACAAACTTTAAGTTTCCTCAAAGACATATGGATGGAACACAGTAAATGATAACCGCCCCCGCGTTGAGTACACAGAGTTTCCTATTCCCGTGCAAGAAATTTAACCCTAACACTAACCCTTACTCCCCCAGGCTCAATCACCCCCTCAGTAATTCTAAAATTAACTTCCACCAACCTGAAATCCAGAGTTCACATTTCCGTACCCAACTGATATATGGACGAACGACAGTCTCCCACATAGTTCATCATAGAAGAAGGGCATTAGTGCAGTGAACCCCTGCAAACTTTCTAGAGTCTCTTATCAGAGTTACGAAGTTTGAAGTCAAACTAAAGTCAAGCACCACAGATGACAGCAAAGTGTCCCACAGAAAGCGTGGACATCGGGTTTCGCTTGGAAACGGATGCGTGAACATCAAATGCTTATCAGCAAAGTGAACCCACCGCAAGACAACACGAGAGGTCTCAGCTAGTGGACACCTGCTCCGAGGAATCCCGATCTGTCGGAAAGAATTGCAGAATGCATACTGGCGTCACAATGCTCAGATTTAACTAAAAAAATTAAATTTTTTTAGTTTCGTTGGAGTCTAAGAAGCTTGAATACAGTAAGAAGACTTTTTCTCAGTTGCCTGCTTGCAGTACGTAAGAATGAACTTTAGCTAGTGAAAATCTCAGCACAGAGCGATGTTTTGGCGTTAAAAACTGCACCAGTCAGATCTAGGCTGGTGCCTCACCCGGCCGAAACATCAAGAACTGGTTCTGCGATCGGGTTGTCCTTGTCTTATGAACCGCCTACCTACTTCGAGCCACCGGAACCATTATCCTTCCAAGTCTGTCCTTCTGATTTCTGACATAGGAATCCCCTTGTTGCGGACCCAACAGATTCACTTCCTAAACCAAACTGACCCGTATGTCTCCCAAATAATTAGGCTTTTAACTATGCCAAACATTTCTTTCTAGACCGAGACATAATCATCTCGGATGACATCAACTGCTACACTGCGTTTTAACATGCTAAAAGATGCGATCCTAGAATGTTTCACCCATATTGGTGAACAACGTTCATACTTAGCTCAGAGTGAATGAAGAATTTAATACTGGCCGCAAAAAAATGAGTCATTACGCTTAACTATGATACATATCTAATTAAATAAACTATCATGACTTTATCATTTGAAATTACGACATTTAAGCTGGGATTATGTGGCGTATGCTTCCATCTGCCAAAGGGAGTAAAGTTAGCATGCTTTCAAATAAACACGTTTCGACATAGAGTGCCTAACGTGCGACAAAAAATTTTGCTCCAAGGTCTTTAGTAAGGTGAATATGCAGTCTTAACTACGACAGTTGAAATCGATAAAAAAAGTAGCGATATCCGATCGCCAACACGATTTATTCACCCAGTTCCGCATTGAGGCTCCCTGTAGAGCCCCGCTACCAGCTGCACAGCGGCTAGGCAGATCAAAATTACTGACAAAGACAAGGGAGTCTGGACTGGTTATTTCTGGCTCATTAGCCATCGTCAGCCAGTCACACACAATATCAGGTGGTATAAAAGATGATGCTGCCTGTCAAATGAAAGTAAAAAGCGAACATGCAAACGGGAATTTTAGTAGGAAGTCCATAGAGTTCGGTTTTGTGCGACAGATAATACTCAAATGCTCACATATGAATGCCTGAATCAAAAACAATCATCCATAACACGGTAAGTGCGAAATTTTCAAACTGCCAACCCACAGACAGCAGCATAAGCGTTTGCAGGATTCAGCAACTTGCGTCGGATTTTTAACCTGCTTCTCTGCAACAAATGTGGGAATAATACAGCACGTAAAGATGCATATCCAATTATCGGCGGGCTAATTTGGAGGACGGCCATCTGGCATCTCAAATATGTTCTGCAAGCGTAGCGAAAGATGACAGCAGACAACCTACTAAAACTATTTAAATAGGCAGCGTAGATAACAAGTACATTTTCGCAAAAACCGAAATGACGGGAATGGCTCCCCTGATTCCGATCTGAGTCCTTCCACACTGCCCAGAGCAGTTTGAGTTAATGAGCACCGAAACCCACTTTTAAAATATCCTTCACGTTGACCTCAAGCGCTGTCCTGGAAATCGAATCCTCTGCTTCTTCCACGTGTCCTGAATAGCCTGTGGTTGTTGTAGTTGTGATAGACAGGACAATACTAGGATGCCTGACAGCTTGAAATAGGTATGAATGTCGCTAGGAATGTAGGAGCCATGTTTCACCAATCCGTTCCATTAGAATGCTGATTTTTGTTCACAACCACGCGTGTTTAGTTACAAACATTAATTTTATCAACAGGAAGATACAATAACCGGAAGGATCATTATATTTGTCCGAACTTTCACATCAGTGAATAGGCAAGGAGCTGGTGACGGCAAGAACTGTGCAACCTCTCCCGCATTGTCACCGCAAATAGGCAAATACGTGCTCCTGGCGTGTAATGGAGTCGTCGTGCCTGCGCAGCGAGTCATATAGAGGTCATTAACGATATATCAGGCCACAGCCACCATCCAAGCCGGTCATTGATCCGGTGTTGGTAGTTTGCGAGGCTGCTGATGGCCTCGTCTACGCGAACTGCGTATAAGACCTCCCCCCACAGAAAACTAGGATCATGAGATCACACAGCAGGGATTAAGTGGCTCACATCTTACGTGTGTGAGAGTGCCAGAGGTCACATTAAGAAGGAGCCATCACAGCCATACGCTCAGACCACCAGTCAGCCAGTCCACGCAACACGCATTAAGCTGACTGCGAGGCCTGCGTATAATTGTTAGTTATCCACCTTCAAAACCAAGGCATCGATCGCCCCGTGATAATATCAAGCTCAGATCACACATGCAGTAGCGGAGCCGCATTGAGAAGGAGCAGAGGATCAGTTATGCAGACTGAGAGCATGTAGTTTGTGGGGAAAACGAAAGCCCCAAGGTAAACGATCACCACGTAAGTTAAATACTCTTTTTTAAATGGGCTTGCTCACTGTTTTGATTTCAGAATCCAGATAACCCAGAAACTGGAGGACCTGCATGCTCCAGATGATAACGCCACCGTGGAGACACGGCTGTTTCAACTGCCAAAATTCATCCAGTCCACCACCATCTAAGTCCTTGGACGCGCACGCCATCAACACCAGGACTGCGAATGCCATTGCCCGTTTCCTTCTCACTATTCTGCACGGTCACCTGGAGCAGGGACTGCTACAGGAACGTCAATGTGGCTTCTGACGACATAGCGGAACAACCGACAAGATTTTCACCGCTCCCTAGCTACAACGGAAGTGCCGGGAGATGCGAACACACCTCTACAATACCTTCATGGATCTGACGAAAGCCTTTGACACGGTAAATCGTGGCGGACTGGGGAAAGTCATGCAGAAATTCGGCTGTCCTGAGTGGTTCACGTACGTGGTGCATCAGTTTTACGATGTGAGGATGGCGTGCATCACGGACAACGGGACTGTATCCGAGCCATTCATATTGACCAACGGAGTGAATACGGGCTGCAAACTGGCACCTTCCCTCTTCAGTCTCATGTTATCTGCTATGCTGATGGACGCCTACCGTGATAAGAACCCTGGGATTCGCATTGCCTAGAGAGCTGACGAGTACCTTCTAAACAGTCGGCGTATGGAAGTCCTAATGCGTGTGTCTACGACTAAAGTCCATGACTTGTTCTTTGTGGACGACTGCACCCTTAATATCGTGACGGAGGAGGATATGCAAAGGAGCGTGGACCTCTTCGCCGCAGGCTGCGCCAATTTTGGATTAACAATCAATACAGCCAAAACGGTGGTAATGCACCAACCGCCATCCAGCATGGAATACAATGCTCCTCGAATCAATGTCAACGGCGCACAACTCAAAATGTGGAAACTTTTGCGTACCTGGAAAGCACACTGTCACGCAACACGAGAATCGACGACGAGGTTGCTCAACGGATCTCCAAAGCCATTCAGGCCTTCGGCCTGCCGCAGGCCTCCACGTGCAAGTTCCATGGTATTTACCTGAACATTATGGATCACGCCCACACTGAAGCCATCGTTCCATTGCTCAAAAGTAGCAAAATCTGCCATGTCAAGCTTGTATCTAATTAAGCGAGCGTTTTTAAAGTTCGACAAAGTGTGCTTTAATAAGGTCTTCGGGATAATCGTGTGACCACAATGGGAATTTGCCATAAAAGCCTGGAGAACATGGCCTGTCAAAGACCACAACACCCTTGAGAAGGTCCAAAGACGTGCAACCAAGCTTGTTTAAGGTCAAAGCTGCCTGCCTTACGAGACACGATTGTCCAATCTTGATCTGTTTCCTCCGGACTATAGACAGCTACGCGGCGACCTAATGCAAGCCTTTCGCATGCTGCGGCGTTAGGATTGTTGCCTTGCTTCTGACGACTTCTTTAAACTGGCCAATTTCACTACTTTGCGAGGACATCCCATTAAACTACGTGTGACAAGTGCAAGACTCGACACAAAAAGGTTCTTCTTCTCCAACAGAGTGATTAAGGCCTGGAATGCTCTGCCTGCAGATATAATCATGTCCCCATCCGTTGACACTTTTAAGCGGAAGTTTGACCAGTACAGCCATAAGTACCACCACGATATCCGAACATCACACATTTCCTGAAACATTATCCCATCCACAATTTTCGCATCATACAACATACTACTCCCTATTTTCGAGTAACATTATTTTATAATTGTTTGTCCGATGCCCTGTAGTGTGACGGGGAGATAACCCTTTGTCCAACGTCCATTATATGGCAGCCTTTTTAAATTTGCAGTGTCATTGACATAAAAAGGGAGCTCAAAGTCTTTGCCTATATCTCCCTTAATAAAACTGAACTGAAATGAAATAACACTGAAGATGTGCAAGGCCGTCATCTTGACGACACTCCTTTACGGAGCGGAACATGGATCGTCTACTCAAACCAAGCCAGGAAGTTGAAACACTTCCATTTCAGCAGCCTTCGCGGAGTACTGAAGCTGAGGTGACAAGACAGGATCCCGAACATGGAAGTCTGAAGAGGATCGCAATCCTCAGCATCCACGCCATGATGAGGCAAGTGCAGCTTGCGATAGAGTGGCCACCAGGTGAGGTTGGACTACGAGTGACTACCGAAATGAATTTTCTAAGTATATGTCACCATGGGTGCTCACAGACTGGGAAGTCAACAAGGAAACTACAAAGACACTTTGAAGAACTCTCTGAAACAACTTTACATCAACCCGTTTAACTGGCGGGACCTCACTTAGGATCGACCGTCCTGGAGAGGAGCAGTGAAGACTGGCGCAGCAATATACGAAGCCAACCGGATCGCCACTCTTAAAATCAAAAGGGTTGCTCTCAAGTCACAAGCACCGCGGATCAACATTGCCAACGCCCAAGCCCTGCCATCATGCCCACTCCTTCAATGCACGTTCATTGCGCGAATCAGCCTGATCAGACATCTTAAAACTCAATGCAACAGCAATCCCCAAATATCAGCTTCTGCCCCACCTGCCTCAGACACCATGACGACGACCACTCAACAACTGATAACCACTGCATCGATATCCTGCCGTCCACAATCACTGACACTTTCGTCCCTTCCCCACCTATTGCACCTATCACGGCGACGGACACCACTTGCCTCATTCCCACCACCGCAGTTGCCATCTCCGACTACCTGCCACCTGCTACCTCGACCACCACCACCGCCCTCAGTACCAGTGACAGGGACCCGGTACTTACCTGTCCTAATGGCGATCGCACTTTCACCTCACACATCGGCCTGGTCGGTCACTTGCGAATCCATCGCACAGAGACCGGCGAACCTGTGCTGGAAGCACCAACTTACACCCGCCGCACCCAACGCAACTGTTTGCTTTGCCCACACACATTCGCACACCGCATGGGCCTATAAAGTCACATGCGTTTACATTAAAATCTGCGGTAGAACACCACCGGCTACACCACAAAGCTACATCTCTCCTCACTAGCCTCTGCAGCTTACGTGATCACACGCAACGCCACAGCATACATGCTCTCAGTCTTCATAACTGATCCTCTGCTCCTTCTCTATGCGGCTCCTCTACTGCATGTGTAAGTGTAGCTTGAGATTAGCACGGGATGATCGGTGCCTTGGTTAACAAGGTTGACAACTCACAATTACACTCAGGCCTCGCAGTTTCAAATGCGTGTTGCGTGGACTGGCTAACTGGTGATCTGAGTGTATGGCTGAGATAGCTCCTTCTTAACGTGAACTCTGGCACTCTCACACAGGTAAGATGTGAGCCACTTAATCCCTGCTGTGTGATCTCATGATCCTAGTTTTCTGTGGGGGGGAGGTCTTATACGCAGTTCGCGTAGACAAGGCCATCAGCAGCCGCACCAATTACTAACAACAGATCAATGACCGGCTTGGATGGTGGCTGTGGCCTGATATATCATTAATGACCTCTCAATGACTCGCTGCGCAGGCATGACGACCCCATTCCACGCCAGGAGCACGTATTTGCCTATGTGCAGCGACATTGCGGGAGAGGATGCACAGTTCTTGCCATCACCAGATCCTTGCCCATTCACTGATGTGAAAGCTCGGACAAATATAATGACCCTTCCGGTTATTGTATCTTCCTGTTGATAAAATTAATGTTTGTAACTAAACACGCGTGGTTGTGAACAAAATTAGCATTCTAATGGAACGGATTGGTGAAACATGGCTCCTACATTCCTAGCTACATTCATACCTATTTCAAGCTGTCAGGCAGCCAAATATTGTCCTGTCTATCACAAATACAACAAGCACAGGCTATTCAGGACACGTGGAAGAAGCAGAGGATTCGATTTCCAGGACAGCGCTTGAGGTCAACGTGAAGAATATTTTAAAAGTGGGTTTCGGTGCTCATTATCTCAAACTGCTCTGGATAGTGTGAGAGGACTCAGATCGGAATCAGTGGAGCCATTCACGTCACTTCGGTTTTTTGAGAAAATGCCCTTGTTATCTACGCTGCCTATTTAAATAGTTTCAGTAGGTTGTCTGCTGTCATGTTTGGCTACGCTTGCAGGACATGCCTGAGCTGCCAGATGGCCGTCCTCGAAATTAGCCCGCTGATAATTGGATATGCATCTTTACCTGCTGTATGATTCCCAACATTTGCTGCAGAGAAGCAAGTTAAAATCGGACGCATTTTGCTGAATCCTGTGAATGCTTATACTGCTGACTGTGGGTTGGCAGTCTGAAAATTTCGCACTTACCGTGTTATGGATGATTGCTTTTAATTCAGGCATTCATATGTGAGCGTTTGAGTATTATCTGCCACACAAAACCGAACTCTATGGACTTCCTACTAAAATTACCGTTTGCATGTTCGCTGTTTACTTTCATTTGACAGGCAGCATCATCTTTTATACCACCTGATATTGTGTGTGACTGGCTGACGATGGCTAATGAGCCAGAAATAGCCAATTCAGCCTCCCTTGTCTTTGTCAGTAATTTTGATCTTCCTAACCGCTGTGCAGCTGCTAGCGGGGATCGACAGGGATCCCAAATGCGGAACTGGGTGAATAAATCATGTTGGCGATCGGATATCGCTACTTTTTTTTATCGATTTTAATTGTCGTAGTTAAGACTGCATATTCACCTTACTAAAGACCTTGGAGCAAATATTTTTGTCGCACGTTAGGCACTCTGTGTCAGAACGCGTATATTTGAAAGCATGCTAACTTTACTCCCTTGGCAGATGGAAGCATACGCCACATAATCCCAGCTTAAATGTCGTAATTTCAAATGATAAAGTCATGATAGTTTATTTCATTAGATATGTATAATAGTTAAGCATAATGACTCATTTTTATGCTGCCATTATTCAATTCTTCATAAACTCTGAACTAATTATGAACGTTGTTCACTAATATGGTTGAATTATTCTAGGATCGCAGCTTTTAGCATGTTTAAACGCAGTGTAGCAGTTGATGTCATCCGAGATGATTATGTCTCGGTCTAAAAAGAAATGTTTGGCATAGTTAAAAGCCCAATTATATGGGAGACAAAATGGGTCAGTCTGGTTTAGGAAGTGAATCTGTTGGGTCCGCAACAATGGGATTCCTAGGTCAGTAATCAGATGGACAGACTAGGAAGGATAATGGTTCCTGTGGCTCGAAGTAGGTAAGCGGTTCATAAGACAATGAAAACCCGATCGGAAATCCAGTTCTTGATGTTGTCGGCCGCGCGAGGCGCCAGACTAGATCTGACTGGTGCAGTTAAGAACGCTAAAACATCGCTCTGTGCCGAGATTTCCACGAGCCAAAAGTTCATTCGTACGGGGTGCAAGTGGGCAACTGAGAAAAAATCTTGTTACTGTACTCAGGCTGGATTGTCTCATGGGCATCATCATCATTTGATACATGCATTGAAATGCAACTTGACCTCGATTTGATGTTGCTTCTTTTGGGATACCTATACTCTGTTTATTTAATGGAGGTGAACTAGGTTTTGCTTACGTGGACATCACAAAAAAGGAATACTTAAACGGAGCCACTGTAAGGACTTGCCCAATCCGATGGAGGGCCTTTGTGTGCCAGCTACCAACGTCCGTGACGACATATGGATTCATGTGGAGATGTATGCTTTTAGCAGGGTTTAGGAATAAATTATATGCCACACCCCCACCAACCACACATGTGGTTTTTGAGGAATGTTATGACGGCGTCCTAAGCCTTACCCTAGCCTTACGTAAATCTCTTTCGAATTGAGCGCATGGTTGAAATGGTTTCTTCCAAATATGGCGTCTGTCTCACTCTCAGTGATCAGAGATCTGCAACGCCCTTCCAGTAATCTGTTACACTTAGTGATGACCGTATCTTGGGTGGCATACATTGACGGGCTGTTTGGCTTTTGCTTAAATTCAATCGGCTTTATTTTGTCTCACCATCCAAGAAAGGCGCGTGAGTAAAGAGTGAGTGTGATAGCTGCTGCGAAAGTTTGTTTTACTATAAGCAAATTGCTGCTTGTGCATCCACTCTGTTGAGCCCGCGTTGGAAGTCATCGCTTGACATGGTCAGGCTGTCAAATCATGAACCATCAGGGTTGATTTGGCATAGCAACTCTGTCCCACGATCGGAAGTTAGAATTTGAATATAGGACCACCAAGACGCGAAAGGCACTCCAAATGCGAAAAGGCAAATAAGGCAACGTACATCATATTAATTAAATAAGTCATCTTTCGTCAATAAATAATATATCGAGGTTTGTGGAGGTCACTGATGCCACGACTGCGTTGAGGTTTGAAAATTGAGGGTGTAGCGTTTGCTACGCGGGTGGGAGTTCGGCGCATAGGCTTAACGTGTTGGACTTATGGGCGCCTGTTCATGGCAGTAACGGCAGAGGAATGATTTCAAATTTGAACCAGGGTAGCTGATACAGATAATATGTCCTCCGACTATCCAAATGCTCAAAGAGTTTCACCCAGTCTAGTCTTCAGCTTGACCTGTATAATTGCAGATTCAGTCAATGCAAAGAATGTGGTGAATACATTCACCTTCTCCCCTCAGTTTACTTGATCTCTGGTTCACATTAATTTACCTTGCATTTATAGTGCTTATTTAAGTCGACTTGGCAAGACACAGGGACCTAATGACTTCCCCTTATTCCGGGGTCTTGCTTTAATTTCTAGGGAGCTAAGGACTACCGTTAGGATTAAGCTACGGATACGTTTGAGGTGGGCTTTTGATTAGGGTTAGGGTCAGTGATGGGGTTGTTATTCGATGAGATTTTGCGCAAGGACAGTGGTAGTAGCAGGGGGATTTCCAATTCACGTATGTTGCACCCCCTTTTTACAGAAAGCGCATTCAGAGTAGACGACCAGTTGGAGTGGCAACTTCCATTCATTAACTTTTCCATGAGATTCTGATCAAAGTGCTATCTGGAGCAGACCGTACACATAATGTCACAAAGATTCTGGAATCTATACTAGTCATTCACCAACGCGCGATAAAACTTGTAGGAGGCTTCTGCGCGCAAATTGCAATGAACAACTTGAACCCCTGACTGTGGGAGCAATGCAGGAAAAAAACATGCTCTATTGTTTACATTAGTGGAAGAGGTTAGCTTCTTTGTAAGCAGGTTCAGTAATTTGCCTAACCTATTCACCGCAATAGCTCATGTACCACCGTCAATTCTGACTTTTTTGGATGAGATCCTTCTGGTCACCATTTCTACAGACAAACCCACCTATTCACCGCAATAGCTTATGTACCACCGTCAATTCTGACTTTTTTGGATGAGATCCTTCTTGTGACCATGTATACAAACAAACATACCTATTCACCGCAATAGCTTATGTACCACCGTCAATTCTGAATTGTTTGTATGAGATCTTTCTGGTGACCATTTCTACAGGCAAACACACCTATTCACCGCAAAAGCTTACTTACCACCGTCAATTCTGACTTTTTTGGATGAGATCCTTCTGGTGACCGTTTCTACAGACAAACCCACCTATTCACCGCAATAGCTTATGAACCACCGTCAATTCTGACTTGTTTGGATAAGATCCTTCTGGTGACCATTTCTACAGACAAACCTACCAATTCACCGCAATAGCTTACTTACCAACGTCAATTCTGACTTTTTAGGATGAGATCCTTCTGGTGAACATTTCTACAGACAAACTCACCTATTCACCGCAATAGCTTATGAACCACCGTCAATTCTGACTTTTTTGTATGAGATCTTTCTGGTGACCATTTCTACAGACAAACCCACCTATTCACCGCAATAGCTCATGTACCACCGTCAATTCTGACTTTTTTGGATAGAGATCTTTCTGGTGACTATTTCTACAGACAAACAAACCTATTTACCGCAGTAGCTTATGTACCACCGTCAATTCTGACTGTTTTGGATGAGATCCTTCTAGTGACCATTTCTACAGACAAACCCACCTATTCACCGCAATAGCTTATGTACCACCGTCAATTCTGAATTTTTTGTATGAGATCTATCTGGTGACCATTTTTACAGACAAACGAACCTATTCACCGCAATAGCTTACTCACCACCGCCAATTCTGACTTTTTGATGAGATCCTTCTGGTGACCATTTCTACAGACAAACCCACCTCATTACCTCAAAATATCATGTACCACCGTCGATTCTGACTTTTTTGGATGAGATCCTTCTGGTGACCATTTCTACAGACAAACCAACCTATTCACCGCAATAGCTTACTGTACCACCGTCAATTCTGACTTGGACGGAGATCCTGCCGGTGACCGATTTCACTACACTTCTACCCATTCGCACGCAATAGCTTACTTACCACCGTCAATTGTGACCCACACTATCATCATATTCCCGATCAAAACCGACAAAACAACGAGCCCGTGGCTCAATGGTAGATCGTTCGACTCAAATACCAAAGGTCGCGGGTTCTGAAGATCCATGTGTGTGCACACATGAGTTTGGGTATGACTGGCTGATGACGGCTAATAAGCCAGAAATGGCCATTCCTGTCCCCCTTGTCACTTTGACGGTTTCCATTTTATCCTATGCTACACCTTTGCTGTGTGACATTTGCGTGCGACTCTAGTCTGAGCTTCAGGGCACAACGCGAACATACATGTTGCCTTAAGCGAGATCGGTGAGCCCCACACTATCATCATATTCCCAATCACAACCGACAAAACAACGAGCCTGTGGCTCAATGGTATATCGTTCGACTCAAATACCAAAGGTCGTGGGTTCGATTCCCAGGTGTGCCACACATGGGATTGGGTATGACTGGCTGATGACGGCTAATAAGCCAGAAATGGCCATTCCAGTCTCCCTTGTCTTTGACGGTTCCATTTCAATCTATGCTACACCTCGCTATGCGACCGCCATCGAGGGCTCTAGTCTGAGCTCCAGGGCACAACGGAACATACATGTTCCTTAAGCAGATCGGTGAGCCCCACACTATCATCATATTTCCGATCACTGCCGACAAAACAACGAGCCCGTGGCTCAATGGTAGAGCATTCGACTCAAATACCAAAGGTCGCGGGTTCGAATCCCAGGTGTGCCACACTTGGGATTGGGTATGACTGGCTGATGACTATTAATAAGCCAGAAATTGCCATTCCGATTTCCGTTGTCTTTGTCGGTTCCATTTAATCATATGCTACACGTCACTATGCGAGCACTTGTGAGGGCTCAAGTCTAAGCTCCAGGGCACAACGGAACATACATTTTCCTTAAGCAGATCGGTGAGCTTCACACTATCATCATATTCCCGATCACAACCGACTAATTAACGGGCCCGTAGCTCAATGGTAGAGTGTTGGACTCAAATACTAAATGTTGCGGGTTCGAATCCCAGGTGTGCCGCACTTGGGATTGGGTATGACTGGCTGATGACGATTAATAAGCCAGAAATGGCCATTCCGATTTCCCTTGTCATTGTCGTTTCTATTTCATCAAATGCTACGAGTCACAATGCGACCGCTTGCGAGGGCTCTAGTCTAAGCTCCAGGGCACAACGTAACATACATGTTCCTTAAGCAGATCGGTAAGTACCACACTATCATCATATTCCCGATCAAAACCGACAAAACAACGAGCCCGTGGCTCAATGGTAGAGCGTTCGACTCAAATACCGCAGGTTA
>WEDG01001074.1:0-100068 GCA_017591395.1 Schistocephalus solidus
GAAAATCATCGTCCTGCGTACTTGATGACCGTTTTTAGTCCACTCCTGCTTTCTTCTAGGCACGTTTCGATCATTAAGGATGCGCCACAGAGTGACCTTACTGATTTTCGAAAAATACTAGCTCACGACTCACGCAGTACTCTCTACTACGGCAAGTTTCCGTATTTATTCAAAGTCAACTGCGGATAGATATTGTCTGGATATCTTTTTCTCGCATGGCGTGACAGAGACAAATGCCGGAATTTCGCGGCTTTTCGTATATACCTGCTGTTTATGGTTCCAATTTTTCGGTGTGATGGAGCGAGAATACGCTCAGAAAAATTAATTATTACATTTTTGGCACAAGACGTCACAAATTTGCAAAACTGAATAAAAACTAAATCCGCAATTGTTAACCCGAAAACCACGGGTTTTTCATATCTGTATTTTATTTTGATTTTCGTGATCGTGAACTCAATGTTTCCATTCCCTCAAAAGGATATATTTAAAATGTTTCTAGCTTACATTAATATTCCTTTATAATGTACAACACACACAAACAAGAAGGTTTGGTCCAGAACGTGCAATAACGTAGGAAAACCCTGCAAAATCAGAAACGTTGGATTTCGCCCCGTTTCGCCCGTTTGCCTTCAATACAGAACTGAACTGAACTCTTCTTTATTAAAAGCTTTTGTGCCTTAGATCAGTACAACAAACAAAATGAACAACTTCAAATGTGTGCCATCCTCACCACCTTAAATTACGGGCATCACATTTGCATGAGTTAGGCAATCTACTTTGAGCTCACAAAACTTGCTTTCCTAGAGATGGACGTTAACGTCAACCCCTCACTCTGCCATCAAAACAACCAAAAGAACTCTGTGCAACCAAACGACGACAAAAATGCGAATGCATCCCTCAGATGTAGCGCTAACTGGTCTGCAGTTATATAGGTCTGACAAGAGAATCCTGTAGAGTCTCTTTTGGCAGTCCGATGGGAGACTATGCCATTGTTCTCGGGTATCCATTGCCTAAAGTGAAATGCCACCTTCAATATTACTGTCGCAACTAGGGTTGCGCGGGAACGTAACGCCCTGGAATCCAGGCTAGCAGAGAGCGAGTCGAGCATGGCTAAATAAATGCGTCAAGCTTTTCGTCAGCGAACAGAGCTGTTTTGCAGTAAGCTTTTGACCCTAGGTCCCGTGCACTAATTTCGCGGCTGCGATTGGGCTGGTTTGCATGGTTGGTTCTGTTTTATGGCGGCCGTTTGAGAGTCGTGAGGGATGCTATCGGCTTCGACCAGGTTGGCTTTGGATACCCGACTGTCTGCTGTCAAAATCTTTTTCACACTTTTTCGCTGCTCTCGCTATCAAGCTTACGTGAGCACTCAAAATTGCGGCTTGCTAAGCGGGTTCTTTTGCCCACGCTCTCGAAGCCGGGTCGGTTTGGCATCGAGTTGGGAATGGGAGTCAGCGTGTCTCCTCCTGACACCTGCTGTGCGTGCTGGTAAAAGTACACAGCACCATTCTGTGACTAAAAACAAACGTGTAACGTGACATCAGCGCTTAACGTCCCGGATGAGTGTTATCTTCCAGGCGTTAGAAACGATCGCAAAAAGCCATAGAGGAAGGAATAAGTTTTTGACAATGAAGCTGTACGCGACTTACACCGATTAGCGCAGTAGAATGATCTAAAAGGCCCTGTGCGAGGAATTTATCTAGAAAGATATAGATAATGATTTGCCATACTGACAGCACGGGTGCTGGCTGGATTGTCAGAAAAGGAGAGGAGGTGGGCCTTATTTTTGGAAGTTAGTGAATTTCCAAAAATGTCGCCCATTCAGCATGAATAGGATTGGGCACACAAAACCGCATAATACCAGAGAGATGACAAGCACGAATGGCCCAAGAATGCAATTATCGACGATCATGAAGCATCTTCTTTGAATGAGATCGCAAAATATAGATAAAAGTGACTTCCTTAAAAATGGTGCAAGCGTCGTGTACTGACAAAACTCCTGTTGTAGCTGGAATAAACCAAGAAGGTTAATAATCGGTATAAAATGGGCCAACTAGACCAACTGATTTACATATAAAACACTTTACACGCGAATTGAGAGCAGAAAAATGGTGACTCAATTTTAAAAGCGACGCGAGTAAAACATTTCGTGGTTTATAGTACTGAATTCCAGTTGGCAAACTGGTGAGATATTATGTGGTCATTCCGCATTGGCTGATGGATTTCGGCTGAAATATTCGTATCATTCATTTTAGAGCTGAGCTTGCAATGGTTTGTTCGGAAGGATTTACTCTTTGAGTTCGTGCTGAATTTTCGGTAGGAGAAGTGAACAAAGGCCACAGCCATAACCGTATCAGTCTGCGGCTCTCCAGTCTCAGTGCAGGCATCCAGTCTTGGCGTTGAGAAAAACTTTACCGTATTTGAATACAAGAACCGAGGAATGAGTGATCAGGGCGCTGAAGGTTATCCAACCCGCTGTAGAGTGGAAACGAGTCACTGTGTGATGACCAGGGAAGCGGGCTCGCTTAATTTGGTACATTTGGTATGAGTACTAAACGCAAAAGATGGTCCTCCATCACTGGCCTTATCTGGCGCAGGCGGGTTAGTTACGCGTGAACTAATTTACTCGAGACTGACCTTGCGCGGCATCTACTGCACTCTCCTCGCTTCCCCTCGTTGATCCGATGATAAGAGAAGCTCTAGAGGGATGGGAAGTTGGCTGGTACCACCGGACAACTGCAAGCTTTTCTCCGAGTTTAGAAAAAGGTGGAGGAGGAGAGGAGAATAAGAAAGGTCACGATTATGAAGCGAGCCACACCAGCATGAGCCCGAGCCTTAGCCAGATGATCTTTTGTGGAGCTTCAAAGGCAGTAGTCCTAGTGCGTCAGGTTTATGATAGCGAGGAATGTGCAGATTTGCCTTGGAGATGACAGCCCTGGTGGCGGTCTTACTGTCTTTGACCTCCATGCATCCTTCCGTGGTCGGAGCCTGGAAGGCGAAGACGCGGTGGCTAACGCTCTACGTCCAGTGTGTGCCTACCGCAGTTCTTATGGTGTCACGCGGACCCTGTGCTGGTCCAATTCACGGGAACCGTGAGCCAGTCTGCGACGGCAATGCATAACTGTTAAGTGCTACAAATAACGTCTACGTCCTTACTTTTAGCTTGGTTCCACACACATTCAATAAGGTGTTCTCCATTGCCGTTACCTTTAGTCAGTTTCAGAAACCCCCATGTCTTGTCGCGATGGCTCGGAGTAAAGCTCTCGTCTACTCGCAGTCGGTGTTAATATGGCTCCCGGCTAGATGTGAACGGGGAACACGTCTCAATACAGATGGCTCGCGCTAAATCCGTGGAACATTCGGGTCTGAGTAATCGGTCAGGGTCGAAGCTTAGAGAGGTTAGGTTACGGTTAAGATTCGGCAGCATAACATTACCCATAAAGATAGGGGGACTTGAAATATCGTCGCTTCTAGCCGTCATCGGCTGAGTCATGCGCATTCATTCAAAAGGATTGCTTAAGGAAAGTGTAGCATTGGTGTCGAGGCTCTGTAATCACAAAATATTTTTAGTCAGGATGCCGGCTTTTTGAATGACTTTCTTTCCGGTCGCAAAGCACGAACAACGTTCGGTGAAAAATGCTACTTAAATTTGCGAAAATTCCCATTAAAAAGATGCGAAGGACGACTTGGCGAGCATAGCGCTGTTTTCGATACTCTTCAGGCCGGTGCAGTATAGGAAAGCGTTGAACGTAGTGAAAAGCGATGACATTGATATTCGTCCGCTTTGTGGGTTTCTTATAATCCTCCCCGCTCTACGTCTCAGATAACCCACATAAACGGACGAATGTTATCGATTTCATGTTTGAAAATTTTTTACTACGTTCCCCTATAACGGTACTGGCCTAAAGAGGAAAGTTATCGAAAGCAGCGCGTATCACCAAATCGTCTTTTAAATGCTACTTAATAGAATGAATTTTCCCCATTGATTTTTGGTACCGTTATGAATTTAAGGATATTCAGAGAAAGGACTCACGAAGAGTACTTTCTTTGTGCTCTTTTTGGAAAACTACGTCTTCCAAAACTGTATTTACATTCAAGTGTCTTCACATTTTCTAATTTTAGAAGTTTTAAGACCGTGAAGTGCCCATTGTTCTCCATCTAATTTTAATGCTGCTTACAGAGTACACAACATGATCCACATTCTTTGAAAATCTTACCGAGCAAAAAGTGCATCTGCTTGAGTCGAAAAGAAGGAGAGGCCATCACTGAATTATGCTATGTATGGGCCAATAAACACAGTATTTCAGTGGTCGCTTCTTCTTCTTCGTCTTTTTCTTCTTCTGCATTGCTTTCTGGAACTTGCCTGTTCGCTTCAATTAGCACTGCCTGAATGTAAAAGAACTGTTTGATTTTCATTAGATCAATTGTACCGAGAATGACGGTTGGACACCCTGCACGTGTAAAGGTAGGTCGTGTTATAAATTATTCGGGATTATGAAAGGAATGAACTAAACTTTGACGAAGATGCAATTTGATATCAAATACATATACACAAGAGTATTCTGATGCCTTTTGCCTATAAAATACTTTTTTATTTATAGGAACTTAAATAATCGATGGGAAAAATGGATACTGGGTAAGAAGCCCATTTTTACAGAGTGTAATTTTGCTTGTGGCTGGAAAGATGCTCCAAAGCCGACATCCCGACGTGACCGACATGTTTACCTGAGGATTATGTCGCATGCTAATAAATACTTCAAGTCTATATAGGTGATATTTTCGGATCGAAAGCACATTTCAGCAATTCTGGTAACACATTCATGAGATAACATAATTACATTACGTCCCGGGCGTGGATCCACCATAACCGTTTTTACTGTATCAGCAGTTTATCCAGAATTCAGATCCTCCCATAAAACGTGCTAAAGATCTTGCTTAAATTTTCAACTCGCCTTAAATCGTACAACATTAAAAATTGCAGTCAGTCCTCTCCAGACCACAAGAGGTGCATTGGGGGTTCTACCGTTTCACTGGAACACAAACTGTCCAATAAGCAGCGTGGTCAGCGGTAAACAATGTTTATTTGCGAATTAGACGTTGGGATGAGAATGATTGCATTTAGTCAGTATGACTAGTAACCACATCATCGGACGAATGCAAGTCAATATTCCTTATCTTAACCAGCAAGATAACGAGTCCATGGCTTAATATTTCGAGAGTATAACTTCTGATCAATGGGTATCGGGTTCGATCCTCGGGTAGTGCACCACATGGGGTGTAGTATGGCTGGCTGACGACGGCTAATAAACCAGAAATGGGCATTCCAGTTTTCGTTGTCTTTGTCGGCAATACTTACCAAACACACCATCAGTTGACAGACATGCGCGAGCAGTCAAGTTGAGAAAGAGAGAGGGAGAGGAAACGAGTTAGGCCAACCCTGAGGAATCCATCACTGGCCAATTGCAACAAATAACCCCATAAAAAACGAGCACTTAAGAAGTATGCATTTCTTCCGATGGTTTTCGATATCCGTATATATTAAAATATATTTAATAGAAAACATGCATAAGAATATTTGCAAAAAGTACGTCTTCTTCAAATTTTATACTTGGAGATAGCATATCCTGCGGTTTTAAAAATTCATAACTAGGGTTATTTTGAAGGCCGTGAAATTTACATTTATAAAGCATAATACCTGTAACTTTATTAAACCTGCTTGAGCAGTATACAGCATGATCCAAATCTAATATAAACTTTTATGAGCACGTTCTGAAATTTTCCTTATAGTCTAGTGAGGTTGATGATTTTTGTCATGTATTTGAGAAGCTCTTAATGCACGGCTAGGGTCAAATCCTCAAGATAGACTTTCTTCAAGACGAAACTTCGAAGAAGACGTATTGTGTAACTAACTGAGTACAAGAGGATATTCTCGTGTACGTTTTCCATCAACTATATTCAAATTTATAATGGTTTCGAAAACCAATGAGAAAAATTCATACCATCTGAATAGCATTTTTACAAAGTAGGGTTTTTGCATGCGGCCAGAAAGTGGATTTCACGAAGGTGGCATCTGAAAGTGAATGGAATATTTTTGCAATTTGGCTGCAAAATAATCAATATTTGAACCCTACTGACGCAAGTTTTTCTCGAATCAAAATCGCATTTCTGAATTTTTGGTGGACACTTCATGAGATAGGCAATCACTGTATGTCCAGGCACTGTGTCCAAGTCGTCTTGAATGTGTCCTGTCAGCAGCAAGTAGTAATTGTTGAATTACTTAAATAATTTACCCTACTGGCAGCACTAGTAGGCTAAAAACCAAGTCGCACGTGTTTTGCCACTGCATGGCACAGCTGCGAGGGTTCGGCTTATAAATGGGTCACCACCTGCCCAGTCGCGGTATATCTACGTGACAGAGACGTAGCTAATTGTCGGACGCCTCCTTCTCCCCCTCCTCTCATTCTCACCCACAACGCTTCGCCTAAAGGCCCGATATAAAAACGTCTGGAACACTCTCAAGCCTTTTATCTAACACTTACTGCTTATTGGTTGGTTAAACTCTTGCTAATCTACCCTCCCTGCCCTTATTGTGCAGGCCCGACGATAAAAATCGAAAAACGTACGTTCTCCGACGTTGACTTCTTCGATGGGTAACATCGCTGAACTAAAACTATAAAAACAAATAGACGAAAGCTGCTGTGCCATTGCATGAGGCGCAGAATTGGCATCATCTGTCGAACTGTCGTCTGACTAGTAGACTGACTATGTGCAGAAGCAGTCACGATCAAAGACGCCCTCATCCGCATTGCACTGAGTTCGTGGTAGTACTTCTGCCTCCTCTGACTGTTACTAATCTGTTGAACAGATGACCAGTCTACCAGAGATCAGACTTCGAGCATGAATCGCAAGTATGGCTTTGAATCTGTGCATAAGTAGAGGCCTCTAAGGGGACAGGTTTCCCATCATCGGGACGATCGGTGCGTGTCAGATCCTGTCTCTGATGATGGATTCTGACTTGGAATCGAAAACGCCAGCTGATTGGCTCATCGAGAAAATTTCTTAATCTTTTAAGTACTGCGCATTTACGCATCCAATTAAAACAGTACAGAATAGGCAACTTTTAAAATGATACCGGCAGAGTGCAAAAGGAAGGGAAGATCATAATGCAGTCCTGCGGTTAGATGTCAGTCATGCATGAAACATATCCAGGTGATGATTAGGAGAAAATAATGCCAAAGCTGGGCCCAGTTCTTGCGTCTCTTAAAGCCCCATTTGTCACTCCCTTCAGTGCTGCCGAATTAGAAACTAGGTCGTCCATTTCGATCTGACCAGGTCTTTTAAAAAGTAACAGGTGATCGCACAATAAGGCGTTTAAGTTTGCAAACGAGGAGGAAGTGATGGATGACCGGGGTGAACCTAAGTGAGTCGGAATTAGAGTGTACTGTAGAGCCAACATTTGTAGTCGAAGGCTGGAATAAGCGGAAGGTGTATGTGATTCAGCTGACATATCCATCTGCATTCGTGACGACGCAAATATTTCCGTTAATCGGGATGATCGCTGGAAGGAGAATCGCTTGAAGAAGAAGAAGGAGGAGACAAATGCGGATAAAGAAGAGGAGGGTCTACTTCGACCAATTTTGGAAGGTCGCAGTTCAGGTAGACTACTCGAATGTCCCACATAAACCTCCAAAGCGTTCACAGGTGGTCTATGGTTCACATTTCTCAAGTATTTTCTAAACTCCAGTGATTCTGCAAATTTTCCTTCAGGCAGAATTTTACTGTTGTCACTGCAGCAAGGAGCCACACCTGAAGACACGGCCGAAGTCTCTAATATACCCCTGTAGATAAGTCCATCCCGTGTCACCTCCTGTTCTTGCCGTTGAGAGGTGCATAGCTGCCTAGTTGGGTGGGACTCCAGTGGCTGAACGGCAATGGCTTTGTAATTGTCGCACAGGGCTGGAAGGAAAAATTGGACAGGCTGCCCCGATCTATATGTTAAATCAACACCTCCTGCTGGTGTAGGGACACTTCCCGCAGCTGCCACTTTATCTGCGCTCCGATCCACCACAGTTACTTCATTTACTGTGTTTTGGAGTTTACTACTGTTCGCTTGACATTGTTGCCGTAATCGGACTTGATTAAATACCTTAAAGCAGGGTTCATTACACCTGTTCCTGCGTTTTGCAAGGACAGCCTTTTACGATGACCCAACAACGACAGCAGCAGCCCTGTCTCTTCATATCCCCTGCGGAAGCTTTTAATGAACGCGTTCGTAGAGCGAACCACCGCGTACCGGGTTTTGAGCCAATACGGAGATCTGGGCAGGTGAACTATTAGATCAGTCGCCTGATTGGTGGATAGTTGATTGAGCACGATGAAAGGTTACCCAATGTCATGCCGACAAAAGGTGTTGTCTTGCAGAATTTGATTGGATGTGCCAGCATCCAATCAGGGAGTCAGCGCAGGGAAATGCAACGGACTTCTGCAGCATAACGGACCACACTTTACTAGCCCAGCATAAACCGGTGGAGACCCCAATGTGATTAAAACTGATTTACATCAAAAGCAGCAGAATATTTTTATAGATATAAATCCGAATCTCAGAGTGCGTCGGCGCCGTGAGAATGGAACACACTCAACTTGGAAGCTAAACTTCCGAGATGTATGCGGTTCCCTGGTAACAGACCACTCGCCGCCAAGCTCTGTGCCTATCGGTTAAGCATCGCCCCTCGACTTTACATGCGGAAAATGAGCCAAGACTGACAGGAAAGTTCGTTTGAAGCACGTCTAGAGATGAAACAGTTGACGGTAATAAGGGATTAAATTGCATGGGTAACCTAGACTATCCTGAGGACGGTGGTTGATGTGAGCTGGACATGGGCTTCGCCTGCATTCCATGGTCCCTTGTTGTCCCCTGATCCTCTCAAATCACAATAAATACCATGCCAATGTCAGTCAGGGTTTGTTTTAAAAACAATGCTACTTCCATTCTGTGAATACTACTTTAATGATAGCATTTTTGAAGTGTGTACCGATGTGTACCGAATAAACGAGGGTCAACTGCTGCCACTGGACGCGGCGTATGGTCACCGACGATCGCAAAACCATTGAGGGCGGTCAGGCCAACACCAAAAATTCACATCAATTGCATCTATGTAGAGGCTTTCCCGTAGTTCCTTTTTATGACTCCTACTGTTACCACGAATTCACATGAAGCGCATGCTTTATCGACGATTGTCTCAGCCCCAACACGGTAGAGAAAGAAAACTGGATCGGCCAAGAGAAGTGTATTCCAAGAAGCATGACAAGGCCTTCCCACTGAAAAGCTGCGTGTCAAATTCGTCCAATCCACGTCAAGAGGACGATGGAGAAGATTGAGCGACTCTCGCGGACATGAACGAATCAAATCACACGGGGACACTGTGGCCACAGCCAGTGCGGTACGCTGTCGGGCGCACGTTCATAGCATACAGCGTGGGAGACGCGCACACGTGCTATTCTGCGAGTTTGACTCATCGTGGTAATGCAGATCTCCCCAAAAAGTTCCAAAGTAACTCATCTTCCTCTAAAAATGGGCTCAACCCCTTGTTTAAGCCTTTAATCAAAGTAATTTAAATCTTAGCTCCTTATTAACCACGCGGTTTGCTGCATCGGAGATTTTAGTTGACGTTTCAGTGGTGAACGTTTGCCGATGGTGAACCAATATGCGTATGAGACCAATAAAACCTGCTTAGTGCTCACACTGTGTCAATAACTTGTGCCAAACCTCCCACGTCAAATGATTTACAAGCTCGGAGACCAGACTGGTGCCTGGGAAAGAAAGACAGAGTACTTATGACTCTGGAAACTGCGTCTCATGGCATGGTAGGGACTCCTCCTCAGTCTGAAAAAGCCAAAGAACTTTCAAACTATCTCCATACGCTCAAAAACCGTGGTTTGAAAGGCCACAAAATGACGGTATAACTTGTGTCCCTCAGAACGCTAAGCCAGACTGCAATGGATCCTTACTTATATAATCTCTATCACACCCCATGAAATTAGAACCTGATCCGTAATTTTCTTGTTTCTTTGCAAATGTAGTTCATCGTGCGCTGAACAGGTGCATGTAGCACGTTTAGACTGACTGGTTAGCTTTGTCAGCCACTGCGCTCGACGTAAAGCGTCTTTCGTAATGACTTGGAATGATGTATAAGCCCAACGGTATACACCCTTCGAATCCCATCTACGTTACTCAACAGTCCGCAGTGTCTTACTAGCTACTAGCATTGGTAGAAGGGAAACCCGTTTGTAGTCATCAGCCAACCACACAGCCGGCGGTGGGAAGAAAACCGATGGGATTATTTTTGGTTGCACGGGCGTGTAGCGTTGGAAAGAACAGGGTTCGCCCTTTCGCTCCCTACCAGAACGCTTCTGTGCGGATTGCGATGCAAACCTTATGTGCGCAAAAGGTGAGCCATTTGACGTACTTTTGAGAGTGAACTGCAAGTTGCCGCCCTACACTCATATTCAGCCGCTACCCGCCGATACTTGGGAAATCCTCTATACTGAAATATTGGCTTCCCGAAGCAAACAAGCTCCGTATGGGTGGAAATATCCACGTAATTTATATTCCTCCCCTCTGATATTATCACTTGACTTTAGCGTTGTAGCTGGTTGTTGGTTCGTGCCCTTCGCCAACCAGACGGAGTCTTGTGCCTTGGGGAAGCCAATAGATTGGTATTTGCCCATTCCTGTTTAAAGAATTACTTCTCTACAGCAACGGAAATTGATAGGTGATGAGGCAGGGGTGAGCTCCGGTTCGATGAAGGGCCATCTACTAGAGCCCATCTGTGATGCATCTTCGCAGTGTATGCGCGCAAGCTTGTGTTTCCGGGGCCAGGGTGGTAGTCCGCGTAATGATTGACTGATTGAAGGCAGTCTAAGTCCAGAACAGCATGTTATATCAGATTCTGCATGCTCCGTCGCCCCCGACCCGTAGTTGGTTGCTATTTCGTGAACTTTGCCACCACTTCAGAACATATATGCTATGGGAAGCCAACAGAAGTGTATAAGTTCTCCCATTCCTCATTTAGTACGATTTCAATGAACTCAAATTATTTACTCTCCCGCTCGTCTGCGATCATACATTTTCCCTCATATGTGCCGATGTTTAAGTCTTTGTTGGTTCTTGTAACTTCATGGCACCGAAAAGCTAGCGCAAATGTTGAAAACTAAGGATATGCAAACCCATTGGCTGTGATGATTGCATCCCGTTTGAAGTTATCCCCTAAACATCATTCGATGATATGCCAAACGATGTCTTCCAGAGTACACATCTGTGGTGTGGCATTGACGAAAAGACACTACTAATTTCAGCTGTCGCTACGTCGAATGGGATACCTCTTTTCACTGAAATTTGATTATCCACGAACTCGAAGCGTTCTGTTTCCGAGTTTTTGGCTCTCAATGATGCTGCCAGCACTTATATTTACACACTCAAAAGATGCGGGAAAAATATACCTGACGAGGACTCATTTGATTGGCCAACACATTTCCAGATAGAGATCGACTTACTCTACACTGATTTCAACGCCGAAATCCAACTTCCTCACAGCACCTTTCAGTATGGACTCCAGCCCACATTCGTTAGTCATCCTTGCCTCATCTCGATTCCGAAACGACGTTGGTTCAGGAGTAAAGAATAACCATAGCAAACAGGTTGACGCTAGCTTCAGAGAATACCGTAAATGCAGTAAAGCCGGGTGCTATTCTTATGGTCCACTGTTAGGTACAAATTCAGTTACACTGGAGTAATGTAACGATTTCCTGGGTTTCATTCTGCTTCTCAATCTTCTTCAGCAGTGTATCTTTCCGCATTTTGCAGATTCTGAACGCGCGATAGTAATTTCCTAGCCGATCCGCCAGTTCGGCCGTTTCGTTTTGTTCATTTTTCACATCGCACTGATATCTAGGTAACAAAGATAGAAAAGTTATTCCGACTACAGATATCATATTATGGTTCTTCTGCAGATTGAGTCAAAATACAGGCTCAAATGCCCCAAGATTTTATGCAGAAGAAGCGTAACAAGGAAAGGGTATTCCAAAATGGCTGTCATCGTGGTCATCAAAAAATAGAGAGTGAGGGTGTGGTTAAACCATTAGAGCCTTAAAATCACTGGCAGATGAGTCTGGATTTCAGGTTGATGCCATCCCAACCTGCGGTTGGAATATTATGGTCTGCCAATGGGACTTTTATCTCGTCCGGCTTGTCCCTTACATACTAGTTCTCTATCATTGCTTAGTCGCTGCTTGCGCCAAAACTCAAAGGAAAGAGGAAACAGCTGCCTTTCCTTGTGCAGCTGTGATTAAATGCCCAAAAAGTCACTCAAGGACCCTTTTTAAATTCAGGGTTAAACTCCACAACTAACTAGACTAGAAACATAACAACGATGTAGGCCTACTAGTAAGAAAGGTACGCAAGGATGGACGTTCAAGAGAGTGCCAACCGCATATTCCGCATGTACCTTTGCGACATTTTGACAAGTAGATCATATCCAATATCAGGATCCGACGCAACAGCATCCCGCTCTAATTTCATATGTTCCTTTGACTGCGCTACTTGAGAGGAACTCTTGAGGTTGACCACGCGTAAGCGGTTCTCCAAACGTTGGATTGATGCTTCCTCGTTCGCACTTTTTCTTTCTAAATGTAAAATTAAAAACTACTTACTGATTGTAAGTACGATATCTATGTATTAGTTTAGGAACAATACGAACATCTAGTTGTTAATAATGCATAAAATGAAGGAGGAACAAGGCACCTTGGAAGATATTAACTTCCAGCCACTTTAGAAGACTCATGAAGAAGAGGTCCTTGACAGGTTTTACCTCTTCTAAGAGGAAAAACGCTTTCTTGAATTGCAATTTCCTATTACAAAATCTGTCAGAACAAGTTATTACCAAAATACTTGCCTTTAACTGCGCTAACCCTGTTAGTTCGCGTCTAACTTCACAGAGTTCACTTTCTCGCTTCAAACGCAACTTCTGGTGTTCTGTAAAGTAAAAATATTACTTGACCTTGACAATTAATTTCATAACTTTTATTTTCATAGGAGCTGCTTACAATTCACATGATTTCTAGTAACGATATCCAAAAAGCACACGATACTGCCGATAAAGTACCAAATTCAAAGGAGGTGTAGAAAGAAATAACGATGAAAATGCTCCTGTATTATGCTCCAGATAACAAGAGCTTATTGCTCTGAATGCGTGCGCAGTCAAAAGTGATTCAATGGGTGTGGGATGTGGCAGGCATTAAGAAAGACTATAAGAATAGTATTGATTTTGATGAGCCCATAGACCAAGCACTCACTAAAAAGTGACTGTGATGTGCAAATGCAATGAAAAGATTAACATCTAAGCTTGTTTTGAGGACTCTTCGATGCGAACAATCCATGCGAATTCCAGTTCGACGAGGCTGAAGTCCCCGAAAGTGAACATTGCCTCGCAAATGGCGATTAGTGGCATAGGTATTCGGTTCTCGATGTGGACCATCCATGCGAATTCCAGTTCGACGAAATTGAAGTTCTCGTGAGTGAAGAGTGCCTCGCAAATAGCGGTTAGCAGTATAGTTGTTCAGTTCTCCATGCGGATCATCCATGCGAATTCCAGTTCGATGAAGGTGAAGTCCCGAAAGTGAAGAGTGCCCCGCAAATGGCGGTTAGCGGCATAGGTATTCGGTTCTCGATGCGGATCATCAATGCGAATTTCAGTTTGATGAGACTGAAGTTCTCGTGAGTCTAGAGTGCCCCGCAAATGGCGATGAGCGGCACAGGTATCCGTTCAACAGTTCATCAACAAAAACAAAGGTCTTCTCCCCCGTCTCCGTTCAGTGCGCAAGCCTTGCTTGCACAGAGTGAATATTCCCACAGGGAGCGCGCGAGTGATCGTTGGTTTTGTTGGCAAAAACAGCAAGTGCGATTTCTCAGTCAAAACCCCAAGCCGATCACCAACACCAACAATGAAAATGTATACTTTAATGACTTGGATTCTGTCGATAAACGCTCATCGCACCAACTAGGAACACCTGTGACGAATGTGGGCACGGTTAATTTGAATAAGTATGCGGTTGCATACCCGTTGCGTCCTATAAATACCGCTCCCCAGGTCAGTCTGGTAAATTAATCATCTACTGCCTCTGATGATAATGTACTGGAGAGTGAAACCGAAACGTCAGTCAGATAAAATCCCTATTACAGCTTTTGTGTTCCGCTCTGTCTTCTGATATTTGAGGATCTCGAAGACTCGATGCGCTGCTTAACCGGTAAAGGGTATCTTTTAGACATGACGCTCCTCCAGATACATAATGTCCTCTGCGGGTTGGAGAAAAAAGAGGTGGAATTCAATTTGAGAACTGTTTTACAGCCATGTATCACACTGACTACAGAAAAGTACAATAGGGTTCTCAGCACAATTTGGAGTGCTGTACTAAAATTACTGGCCTCTGCTGTACCGCTTGCGCACGAACTTTGGATGTTCCTAGGTTCGTCAAGGCCTGTATTTTCCCACCGAGCTCGATTAATTTTACGAGCCTTTTTAGGATTTATCAGGTGGCTTCTTCCTTTGTTTTTTACCTGCAACCAGGTTAATATCACTGCCGATTCGTCCCCTAGATAGCTTCTCCGCCAACCATTCCTGAGGGACGCTCCCTAGAAGATGTTTTTCAAAATTTTGATTTTTCAATTTGACTCCATTTTTTCTACAGGTGGGATCCTGCTACCAGAGGCCTCGAACATCGTTCATGAAAGAGAATACAAGATGACACTGTAAAACATAAAAGGCCGCTGTGCGCTTAACAGTCTGAAGGTTTGAATTACACGTTACATTACTGGACTACACTACACTACACTACTACACTACACTACTGGACTACACTACTGGACTTTCTTGCTGAAGCAGAAGGGTTTTTCATTAAAACGCGCGAGCCACTGTGGCATTAGGGTGTGATAATAAGTAGCAGAGAAAGTAATCCCGAATTACGTTTAACTCACTAGAATTCGGGCTCTTGATTTGGGAGGCCTCTAGGCCCCCTATGTTAAACTCATCCTGCGTTAATAATCCCGATCGAAGCCGGCCAGACAAATAGCTCGTAGCGAAGTGGGTAAAGCGTTGGACTAGCAACCAACACGTCACGAGTTCAAGCCTCTTAGCGCCGCAGCGCCTGGGGTTTCGTATGGCTGGCTGATGACGGCTAATAAGCCAGAAATAGCCATTCAGTCTCTCTTGACTTTGTCGGGGACAAACTTAATCCTAGCTCCCTGCTCAGATGCGCAATCATATTCCCTTGTTCATTCTGAAGGAATGTAGGCTCTGGAACGTGTCTCCTTCGAGGAAATGAGATAATCTATTTTTGCAAAGGATCCTTATACAAGAAGAAGAAGAAGATGCGATCGCTGGAACAAGACGTTTATTGGCCTGGCATTTTTGCATTCTACCTTTAAACCAGCATCGAAGACAGTCGTAGGTAATTGAAACAAGGTTGCGCAGCGCCCCGCAATCGCCTGCGCACTCTAATTAACAGCTGTCGCAATCACCGCCGAAGGGTCGTAATTGATGTGATGATGGCCTGGCCATCCGCATCAGAGTTGTTGCTTGCCGCACTTTAATCATCCATGTTGGATGTTGGCGGCAATTACCCGGCCATTTGGTTCACTGTCGTCATTGGAGGTGTTGGTCACACACGTCCCTCCCCATGTGACTCCATTCCCTTGCTCACGCGAGGCCTCAACACAGAATATGGGGAACAGGAGTTGATTGCGCTTTGTTAATGGACTGTGGGCCTGAGAACCATGACTTGAGCAGCTCGCGGGTCACACGGTTATCATCTCTTGCGAGGATTTCGGCCTCGTCAAACTTGAAAATATGGCCAGGTTCCGTCGAGTGAGCAGCAGCCAAGGAGACAGTGTCTTTCCTCTTCACCGCAGCTGCGTGCTCGACCATTCGCGTCTGGAGTACTCTAATGGATTATCTGACGCAGTTGCTTTGTACACAACTGCACCAGATCCGATAAACAACGCCAGACGGTTCCTGTCGTGGCAATGGGTCTTTAGGCCTCTTGCCTCGGCTGACTGCCGTTGGAGGTGTTGGTCACACGCGTCCTCCCCACGTGACCCATTTCCCTGCTCACGCGATGCCTCAACACAGAATATGGGAACGGGAATTGATTGCGCTTGTTAATGGACTGTGGGCCTGAGAACCATGACTTGAGCAGCTCGCGGGTCACACGGTTATCACCTCTTGCTAGGTTCTCAGCTTCGTGAACCTTGAAGCAAGGGCCGGATGCCATCTCTGAGGATGCGCTTGAGTAAGAATCTGAAACTGCAAGACAATAAACTGCTTGCTACAGCGATCGCATCTTCACCTTCTGAATTGCTTCTTGGACCTAGCTGTTCACTTCTACCAGAAAAACTTTTATGCTAATTTGTGAAGCCTTATCACAGGTGCACTGACATCTGCATTATTATGAATACTGCTGAAGAATTCTGAAGCAAAGTTGATATCTACATCGAACTTTTACGAGCTCTTGGAAGTGCACTCATGGATATCTGAAGAGGAACGTAACTCTGTTGTTAGAACAGGTTGATACTGGTCTGCAAAAAACATAGAAAAGCGCAAAAAAATTTCCAATTAATCTGAAATTGTTGAGCTTTCTAACATGAAAATATTCAGCCGTTCAGTCTTGGAAATTTGAAATATTTAAGTTTTTAATGCAGTCATCATAAACCAAACCCGTTAACAATACCTCCAGGACCTTCTGTTCATCAAGTGATTGCCGAGTTGCCTTCATTTTTGACTAGTCTACAGGTCACCTGGCTTGGGAATCATAACTCATTTTACCTACCGTGACTTGACTAGCTTTTTTCAAAAAGTCCCATCCGAACATCAGCTTGCTGCCTTGAATAACTTGACTGGACATTTAACTACCTTCTGACCAGTATGGCAACCTCTCTTCTTTAAATGCACGTTTTGAAAATTCATCAAACATGGTTGACTTCTACCGCAATCGCAGAGTAAGCCGCCTCCTTAAGGCCTGTAAAAACATAAGAACGAACAATATATAATGTAAGCTTCTCCCCATACAGTATAATCTGGGTTAAATTACCTCCGTTGAAAACTTCTCATCAAAAATTTATCTCTCCTGATCAAGGGACAATTTACATTACTCCGCAGGTGATTGTACACCAACATCCAACTTAGCTGACGTAGAGGAACATGGTCGTACACGTTTGCTTCAATAGAATGCCGAAGTCTGTCAGGGGAGAAAAAAGACTGGTCACTTTTTGAAGAATGCGTGGCTTGAGAGTTCGCCCCTGAAGAACATAAGTGATACTCCTAAAGGCAGCGTGTATCTTATATACCGCAGATTCATTTTGTGCAAAACCCTTTTATGCTTCTATAAAATAGGTTGAAATTAAATTAAATTTTTCAGCAAAACAGACTGCAGTACGATATTCTTACCTGTAATAGATCTTTCAGCGTCCTCACTTAACTTCCTAGATTCGGCTTTGAGTTCTTCAATTCGAGCGAGTCTTTCCTTGCGTTGTTTGAATGCATTGGACATATGGCGTATTGTATGTTGCATAAAGCTGAAGAAGCCAATAGAAACAAATCATAGCCTTTCTGTCCTATGCTTTGCATAAAGTCTACTTCAGGCCGTATTTCTGTCGGACAACAGACCCCAAAAGGGAAAGAATAATAATTTCCATAAAAACATTACAAAACGCAAAATTATAGTTTCTTTAATTGGCCTCAATAAGTATACGTGACATGCGACTATTCTGTAGCCTTCAGTGAAAAACGATGACTCTAAATATTCCATTTGAGTCATACTGACCAATGATAGCACATATTTCTATAATTATATACAGCAAGGGCTATAAACTTAAATGGCCATTTTGTTTTATTAGCGGCAACAGCCAGCTATGCTTTATAGCTGCTTCTGAAAAATCCGTGTTCTTTGGTCATCGAGCATTAATAATTCCAACGCTAAGTCGGAAAAGAAACCCAATGAACAGAGAAAAATCATTTGCACACACACAAATACACAGCCATTTTTTTAATTGACCATGGAAATAAAACATTCTGCAAAATTTTCGAAAACGTTTAGACCAATTTTGCCATATAAATAGTAAATACAAGTTTCAACAAGTATATTTAGAGCTGGACGCAGGAAATACAACCCACAAACGCACAGGACACTTAAATTACAATTTCCGACTTTTTAGCCAACATTAGCTAGCCATACCCTACTACAGGTTCTAAAGGGCCTAGGTTTCGGACCCAGTTTCTTCGGCATTCGAATGTTATTACAGTCAACTCTTCCCCACTGAATCACGTGACCGTTGCCCTGTCAGTTGCGATCGAATTTTACAAACCAAGGCTTATTTAGGGATGGCAAAAGAAAGCTAGTAAACCAGACATGAGAATTAAACTGCATACAGGTTTTCCAATCGACGTAATTTAAGAATTACCAAACGCGGGTTCTATAGTCCACTCCAAAGCAAAACTGGACGACCATGTCCCATAAGCCAATCACAGGGAACGCACTTCCAACATAAGCCGATCTTCCCAACAATGACAGACAGAAAAACGGGCGTTGGACTTCTTACCAAACAGGTCGCAAGTTTGAACCTCAGGTGTTGCAAAATCTCGGGTTTGGTATGGCCGGCTGGCGACTGCTAATAAGCCATAAACGATCATCCTGATGACTGATCATTTTACATTTGCCCTCAAGGCACTGGTTGAAAATGTCTAATCTTCTTAGGTCTGTTGATGAGCTGCACTTCATATACATCCTTATTTACTAACTTTGATGCACATTTTCGAAATAGCACATCTATTTGTAACCTTGTGGAAACAATTTAAGAACAGCAATTAGTGGATGAATTTTTTACGAGTCTTTCACGTCTCCAACACCATTTCCGTGCATGTGATTCCGCAGGACCTGTTGCCAGATATCCCGTTTCATTAGTAAAACCTGCAGAATCATATACCAGTCAGAGAAAATAACACTTTCGACTTCAGCTACGTCAATTGCAGTTTTAACATTTCCTTGGTGATAAACGATAAATTGGCTAGGTAACGTGTGAACGCAGATCCATTCTAAAAACTGCATTTCAACCCCACCCTATAATGGCCGATAAAATGGGCATTTGACTCAACCATGCTAGAAGATACGGACTTGCCTAATCGGCTTTTTGGGTTCTCGAGTCACCTCACATAAGACTTGTGACAGGCAAAAGTTTCACCGTCGCGATGAACGAGGTCCACCGTCTGCTCCAGAACTTGGAAAGCGCCAAACGGTGACTTAGGCATGAGTTGGTTTATAGTGATCGCGGACTTGCGCTGCATCCACCCCACTTGACATTTTTCCTTATTCTCTTGGCCTAGGGTAGAACGACCGGCTGGAAGATCGGGCGAAATTGTTAAAAAAAACTAAACAGCCTGCTTTGGTGTGCAAATCATGAGTAAGTTCATACAGAGTGGATCAGAGTTTCGCAGCACAAAAGGGTGACTCGAATGCAAGTGCCAAGTAAAGGGAGGAGCCAGTACAGCCGCCTGAATCCCATTTCACCGGCCACGCATACGCAAACTCATAGAACTAAACGCGAGTAACGGATTTAGGCAGCTAGTATCACACATAAAAGTCTGCTAAGTGACATTTTTTTGAATTACGGTCTGCCTGCCAAAACAATTTTGTGAAAAGATTTTGTCCTTAGAAAAGCTGATATTCGGTGACCTGAGACCTTCAGACAGGTGGGGATAAACCATGCAGAGTTACTAGAATTCCATTCTCACCGCTGTTATCTACAAGACATTTAAGTTTTCTCTAAGAAAACGCTATAGACTTTGTTTTGCAATCATATTGCTGTTGGAATGACTACTGGAGTCACGGTCTTCCAGCGTCTTCAACGTAGGAGATCTCGGTGTTTGTCACTGCTCATCAGGTGTGTTTGCAGCACTTGTCTCTGAGTCCTGTGTGCTCAGCCTAGGCTCTGGCAACGAGTGCTTGTGCAACCCTACTATCCCGGTTACGAATGAACTGAAATCAACGGATAGGGTTAGAATCAGGGTCGGGGTCAAGGATTGATTAGCGTTTAGATAGGCGTCGGTAGGTAGACATGTAATACGGCCTACTTCAGTGCTAACAAGACCAGCTCCTTTGAACGGGTATACAAATTATTTCCATTGCCAACGCGTTGCTGCCCTTGTCCATCTTACAACTGCCCAACCCCCATGCTAGCATGAGAAGGGTCGTACAGGCATTCGATGCAAAAAAATACTTAATTAGGGTTGTATTATTAGTTATCATGCGAAATAACCCCAAGTTATATCATTAACATTCCGTAAAAATGTCCACATATATAATATGCATTTTTTTGGGTGCCCTTATAAATTCCAAGAGTTAAAACAGAAAAAGGCACAAACCTATCCTTTCTTGGTTGAATTTGGTAGAAATTTACGGGTTCTTCAAAGTTTGGACTTGAAGAAAGTGTATCTCTCTGTTTTAAAAATATTTTTAAATTCAACAATAATTTTTGAACCCAAGCTTCCGTTAAACTTGCTTTCAGATTTCCTTAACTGTAACTTTTTTTAAATTCGTTCGAAGTAACAATACATATAAGTCCATGTTATAAGGAAGACGTCATACAGTGCTTATAATTTTTCTCAAAGGAGGCGATATATTTTGCGTACTTTATAAGCAAAGGTACTAAATGAACAGAAATGATGCTTTAAATATTTCCTAACGAGAAATTTATGAAAACTGAAAGATACCTTTTTCTTCAAATAAGAAGTTTGCAGGAGCTTTTTACATGTGTGGTTCGTAACATTTGGATGTACAAGGACAACGTAAATAAATATGGAAACCTTACAATACATAAAAAGCCTTTCACAATGAGTGTGGTTTTTACGGATGGCCAGAATGGAACTCTTTCAGAAGCTCACGCTCGGAAGTGAATGAAATATTTTTTTCAAATTGAAAACAAATTTCTCAATTTCACTTAGAATTTCATAAAAAAAGCCCGAGAAAGTTTGACGACAGGCGCCCACGCCAAAAAGTTCCTTGCAGTAAGAGGCTAATTGGACTCTTTAAAGGAGTTTCAAGCAAACAGCTAATCTTATGAGGTTATCTGTTAGGGTTAACAAATAATGTTTAATGTTTTCTCTGAAACTTATTTTGAATTTAAAATGTTATTTAAATTTATCGAATCTATGCGGGAACGGACGTTGTCCTGTCCCATAAGCATTCATTGCTCTCTATCGCAAGGACAATTTGACCGGTTTTGGGACAATTCTTACTGGAAATTCAGGTCCTTTATTGTTTTATACTTGCCCTCCCGACGAGGAATGAGTCAGTGTAGACGGTAAGAGAATCTGGTCAAAAAGGACTTTTTTGAAGAGATTGGGTAAAATAAAAGCTAAAAGATTCAACCAAACGGTTCACCAACTGCAGTCTAAATGAATAGGGAAAATGAAAGCAAAGGTGAATTTTCAATCTTCTCACCAATTTAATTAATGCTCTAAGAATATTTTCAACAAATCAAGCATCTTAGTACAAACCTAGAAGGTCCTGAAAACACTTGTAATCGCGGAACGTCGCGGTACTGTGGCAGCGTGTGAATATTAAGCGTTTATTCCGCAGTGACTTGTGGGTTTGCGGACCTAAGCCTAAAAGTTTTGTTTTGGAGAAGTAACTGCAAGTTCACACATTAATTAGCAAAGACGAAGTCTTGGTTTCACGAAGCCAATAGTTTTAGTAAGTAAAGTTTAGATTCCATGGAAACACGTCTGGATAACATTAAGGTCTGCAAACCGCTCAAAGACTCACATCAAAAAAGAGAAAATATGCCTTGCGTTGATGAATGGTCTCACCAGTGGGTTGAAAGCCGGGTGACACTCGAAGAGACTGCGCTACATTTTTCGGGTATTCTGTGTTAATTGGTATTATCGTTGTAGCGGTCAAAACACCCGTAGGTGGGTCAAAAATTGGTTTTAAGCTAACTACCGGATTAATTAATGCCTCTACCGGAGCTAAATGTTATAGGCCTGAAATAAATTTGCAGACTAAGCACTCAGGGCAGGTACGACGCACATGAGCAGAGGCAGCAAAATGCCAAAAGTTAGGAGCTAAGAGCACAACGTAGTGGGCAGCAACTGTAAAGAAGAAAAAACCATAAATACCTGGCTCGAAACGCAAAAAAGATCAGTAACTGTAGAAATTAAAGGCGCAAACAAGTTGGAAAGATAGCAAAAACTCAAAGAAAGAAAGAGAGCAGGAGCATGTGGTTTGCACAAATAAAAATTACATAGAAGCAAACAAACATCAGACAATCAGGAAAGCTGTGGATGACCCGTGTTCACAGCCGAAATGACTCAGTACTAGTAAGTGATATCAAAAAAGCCGTCTGGTAGCACTGACTACATGCCGGTGGACAAATAACCAGCCTCAACATTTATGACGGGGCTCGACTTTAAAAATAAATTAAATTCAATGTTTTCTGCCAAAACATAGTTCTGTGGTCTTGAATGAGATCGAACAGTTCACAAAGCTGCATAAATATGTGAAAATTCAATTTAAAAATGGACTCAGAAGTCTAATGTTCTTGCTTTTGGCTTCTTCATGAACTGAACTAAATTGAGGATACTATTTGAGATGCAACTGAAAAAACCTTTACTTTTGAATACCACTAAGAAAGTCTTGCCTGATAAGGTACAATTCAGAGCATGCTCAGAGACAATACTAGCAGTTATAACAGAGTGAGATCACTTTAAAACTATATCGACTAAAGGATGAGAGTGGAGATTTTCAATGAGAACTTGGCATTATTAAAACACCAGCCAAAAGACTCAGTTTTACTTAAAAAAGCTCTGGTTCGGCAAATGAGAACAAGAAAGTTGATTTGATTATAAGAATTATCTTGAGAAGTTGCAATACCGGTTATGTCAGACTGACTTACTGAAAATAAGCAGTAAACCACCGCAAGTCTTTCAATGAAAAACATGAGCCTCACACACCCTGCAGGAAATGTCCTTTGACGTTTTGAGGGCTTTTAGTCAAAGAAAATATGCTTTTCGATTGCTGACCTTCAAATCATAATCTTAATAAAAAGTAAATTTCTCAAAAAGAAAGATCAAGTCCAAAAACATACCAAAAAACACAAGAAAAAAATCCATTCACATTATAAAACTCAAGGTCAGTCGTAGGATATCATTGAAATTTTATATAATTTATATGCAATCCATATTTCCTACGGTCAGTGTACATTGCATGATACACCACGTACGTGATAAGCAGCCGTACGGCGCATCGATTTTCCTTTAGGAACATTTCACTCAGCGTAGGCTCCTTGTGCTCTGACTCAAGGTCACAGACATGGGCTTGTAACCGACGCAAACTGGTCTTAAAGGGGGAGGGCAAGGGTGGCACAGGCGTAGGAGTAATCAGGATATATTTTTCATGTGAATTTCATATTTTTTTGCTTTTGCCGCTTAATTTGTGCACAGATAAAGCAAAAACTTTTCGACTTTAAAAAGAAGCCCGTTTTTTTGTGTTATACTCAGAGAAATGTTGCAGTGCAACAAAAATTATTATAAAATATTTAAAGACTAAAACAAAATAAATAAGATTTTAACCGGCCGCCGACGCTTACAACAAAAGGAGACATTTTAAAACAAAGTCAGTTGTATATTAATTCATTTATGGATTGTCTTCAAGAGCTCACTACTCCATTCTGGCTTAGGTTTTTGTAAAAAATCATACAAATTAGGTTCAAATAAACTACACAACGTCAGAAATCTCGGTCCCACCACACACCCTAGCTTTAAACTTTTATTATAATTCAATATTAGGTATTATTAAGTATATATGCGGAAATAGGCACAGGCTTTGCAAACGGTCTTTACAGAAAAAGGTTTGTTTAAGATGCATATATACCTAAGCGTTATGAGGAGATTATATTGCTAACTTTAGTCGACTAATTATATGGTTATCAAGAAAAATTTAATAAAGTCTTCTTTTAATTATCGCAACGCTTTTAGCCAGAAGTACCTAGTCAGTGATTTGAATCCATTCTTTAATGACCCGGTGGGAAAAGAAGTTTATAAACACTTCAGGCTTGGCCTTATATGCCTTTAGTTTGTAATCGTGTCCTCGGAAATTTGTTGTTATTGCCAATTAGAAAATCGGCCATTTCAAGTGCACAGTCAACTCCTCTGAAATAGTTGAAGACGATGCTCATATCCCTCTGTATCGCCTATAAGAGAGAGGAAAAATTTTCAGCCTGGCTAGTCGGCGTTCATAGGGTAGGCACTCTAATCAACTGACTATTTTCGTCGTGATCCTTAGAGCTTTCTCTAATAAAGTCTTATCTTGCTTCCTCCAGGGGCGCCACGCATGAACGCAATATTCCAACACTGGCTGAAAAACCTTTCCAAAACTGCAGCCAAAAGGCTCTTGAACAAAATTTACCAAGAATTTATTGATCTATCCGAAGATATACATAACCTTCTTTGCGTTGATGGTTTGAGACGATGGTTTGTGAGTGGGTGTTATCCACACACCCAAATCCTTCCAATTGTTTACCTCCTCGAGTTGGTGACCACTGATGAAGTATTGATATTTAAACCTCATAACCCTTCTGTAACTAGATCGTGGTCAAATGACTTGTCATTTATTGAAGTTAATGTACTACATATTTTATATTTGTATATTTTAAAGGGTTATAGACATTGTCCTTGCATATGTTCAGTCAATGTAAAATTGCTGACGTTTAACGTGTTTTCGATTAAAATCAAAACTTAAATTCAAATGCGTTTTCACGGTTACAGGCAAAACATTGTGTTAGAAAGGTAGAGCCCGAAACATTGTACATGGTTGTCTTTATTAATCATTTGCGAGTCATCTTTTGTCAAATATTATGCCATCAATCCTTCTTTCAAAATCAGAAATGCTATCGGCGGTAACCGTCTTGCTTGGTAACGAGCTCCAGGGTTGTACCACTCGTCGGTTGAAAGAAAAATATCAGAGGATCAATCGCATGCGTTCGCTATTGACCGTGTAAGGACGACCACGCAGGTGAATTGTGCAGGCAAATTCTAAGAAATCCTCCGCTGTCAGCGAGGAATCATGGCCCCAGATAATCTGTTATGTCCAGAGCAGGCCTGTAATAAAGAGAAAATAAGTGATACCTTTTCCATCTATCATGGTACGGTAAAGCCTTAAGACCTTAAACCATCTTCATTGCTCTCTGTTGGACCTGTTTGCGGAGTTCAACAATTTTATTCGTCCATGGTGTGCAAGTTGGTATTCCGTAAGCTAAATGTTGTCTCAAAAAGACGCCAAGGACTTTTCTGAAGAGAACAGGGGGATATTTTAAACGCACATCTGATCCAAGGTAGCATAGATTTTGCTTTCTGGACTGGTTTCTTACAGTATTCTGAGAGCATCGAAATTGCAGTTTTTCACATGCCCAGATATTTTTGTGTTTCCATTTCTTTTAATGCAGTGATATTAATAAATTACTGTTGTTTCTGTGAAAATGTTTGACCGGCGCTAATGCCTAGCGTCAAACACTTGGATAAATTAAACTTAAGAAGCCACCTGGTTAATCAGCTACTCCTCTCACCACTTTCGCAAGTGCCTATCCTCCGGCTTTTTGAGCAAATTTCATTAATGTAGATAATCAGTAAAAACGCCTTTCTTGCATATCAGACAATCAAAGCAGCTGTTAAAATATAGCAGAAACATAATTGAACCCGAATGCTCCCCTTCCGAACGCCACTCTGAACGGATTAACAGTGCCTCGATAAAACAAACTGTTATCTACCTGTGAGAAAGTCAGCCAGTAATTTGAACAGGTCGCGAGTGACCCCCATTTGAAGAAGATTCGATATCATTTATCTACGTGGAATCCCGTCAAAGGCTTTGCTGAAGTCAAAGTTAACCGCAGGGACTGACAAACCAATTTCTATGAATACGAGCAAGTTAATCCTGCTGTACCGACCACTTCCAAATCCATGTTGATGTAAAATTACCGAGTTGTTCTCTTCAATATGCTTTTTGAGTTCCGTTTTAATTATCTTCTCATACAGTTGTCAACAAATGCTTGTGAAAGTTACTGCGCTAAAGGTATTTAATGTGGTTCTCTTCCCATTTCTAGATGGGGGTTATGGTGGCTACACTCCAGTCGGTAAGCAGAGCCATGGTTTCCATCGAACTCTCAAAAGTGTTTCAAGAGCGGATAGGCCAGTTGACCGGTGAGTTCATTTAGAACTTTTGCGTGTGTGCTATCCGTGCCAGACTGTTAAATGGCCTAAAGCTGTTCCAGAGTTTTCCCTCCTGCGTCTTCTTTCAGAGATAGCGTGCTTTTTGTATCTGTAGGTGTGGTAATACTTTGGTTTTCTTTCTCGTCGTCAAAAGTTGGCTCTTTATTTTACACGGATATAAAGAAATGGAATAAGAGGTGAGTCATATGTTAGTAATCGGTTAACTTGTTAATTAGATAGTCTTGTAGACAAGGCATGTCATCCCGATTTACTCTTGTTTTATTTACGGACGGAAAAAACTTTTGAGTTTTTGGTATGTCTTTGTCTTGTTCTATTTCCGCCCTTCAAATCTTAATTCCTCAAAAGATACCGACACCGATTTCGCTGTTTCTTTAAATTGGAGAAAGTTTTGGGTTGTTTTTATCTGGCATATGTTCTCCACAGTCTCCTATACTTCTTGAGATTCCTTTTTTATTTCCAATGTCACCCACTCTGGTTGTGAGACTGGTAATCTCCTTTTCAGCCACAGCAGTTCTCTTAATCAAGGTCCTTAAGAAGAACCAGGCAGCGTTCGGGTCAGGCAGTTATGCGGTACCCCAGTCTATCTTATTTCGTAGTTCTTACGTTATTGCTATAAAGGAGTATTGGAGTATTCCAATTGTTATTTGTTAATTGCTTTGGCTAATATCTGCATGGAATGCAATGCAACCCAGTTAGCAGGCAAGCATATTAAAAGCAGAAGGGTAAGGAATATGTGGCAGAGGAATATACGGTTAATTTTCTTTGAATTCTGCGAGATAATGAAACATCCAGAGACAATAACAGAGCATTCATTATTGAATGTGACAAACGAAAACATCCTCGTCAGAAGACAGGTTGGTGTTAGCTAAAAGCAGTCTTGTGTAGCTCCTGAAGGACCAGTTTCGCCACAAAATCGGAGATCGGAGAGCTCATAAACATTTTTGTGATCTGCTTGTCTGCATGTTCTTTTGGCAAAATGTGAACAGTCTCATAGGTTGTTCGATTTTGCGTGGACTCTTAACCTCGTATTAATCTTCAAATCTCTTGCAAAAGACTGTATGCACCACATTTGGTAGGATGGATATCAATAACGAGTTAACATCAAACGAATTTACGGTTCGTCTGATATAATACTCCAACCTTGAGGGTCGTAGAGTAAATGAGAGGACGGTCGAACTGAGGCAGTCGGATTAAATTGGAAGAACTTCAGTTCTGAGCATATATACTTTGTCAAATTATAGGTAGAGATGCTTTTTAGGGTAAAGCTTGGCCATAGTGGGACATTTTGCTTTGGATTTTTGGCAGTTACATTTATTTGGCGCTACAAAAATCTGACTTCATTCAACATAAGTCTGTCTTGTGCCACCAGCATGCTTAGGACACGTTCTTTATCGTCGCTAAAAGCATACCGTAATGCTTCTATAACTTGCTCAGCCGGATAAACAACTCCGATGGACGAGGTAAAACAGCAGCAGCTGCTGCCTTTACTTGATGTACTCGTCAAGCGAAATTGTAACGATGAAATGGAGATGAAGATCTACAGGAAGACAACAAACATCACAAACTTGGAAGGTTTCATAGCAATTATTTGGAGGCTCACAAATGAAGTTGCCGGCGGACGCTCTTCCAAAGGATTCTAACTCATTGCAGCAGATCAGAGGTAAAAGTCCGTGTGGTCCAATATCTCCACAACCAGTTCAATGCCGAATGACTATCCAAAGGTGTTTATAAACATATTCCTTCGAATTCACTTTGCTGGGAAGGGTTAATCCATTCACCGTATTCACCAGGTATTGCCCCATAAGATTAGAAGTTTTTCGGTCGATGTAACAAGACCTTGCTGAGCAGGGCTTGAATTTTTATGAGAAAGAGAAAAATTGGTTCGGTCAATGGATTGCCTCGGAAGATCAACCGTTTTTCTACCACAGAATGCATTTGTCCATCGATAGATGGGAAAAAGTTATAGTTGTCAACAGAGCAGACCATGTATAAATATAATTTTGATTTACTCTTACACAAACTATGGTTCCTTTATGCAAAATGGCACCAATAAAATCCCATTGTCAATACAATTCCCCGAATATCTACCGCACTCAGGTAATAATAATATGTTTTGACAAATGCTGTTGGTGTCTGCCGATGTTCCCGGCATATATTGCCCTCTACACCACGAGAGATGTCCCAACACCAGCACAATATAGGCATTAGAAAATCAAGTTCAACTTCCAGTGCAATTTAGACATATTCTGTGTTATCTTACATTAGCAACAAAGGATTATAACTACCCTTACCAAGACCGGCCAGCCTTTTCGACTTTGACACATGGGTAATAGTGCATGAGTTACATCTATAACCGTAACCGTGAGGCCGGCTATGTCCTTGTTAAACGTAAATCTAAAAGTGTCCTTTATTCATGAATTTTTAAAAACTGTGGAATATTTTCCTTAAAATGGCTACCTGAAAACGGTTCTAATGACCTCTGACAAGCAGAAGGTAAAAATGGCAGCCCAAACCGGACGTTGGCATATGAACGTCCCGTAAAATTAACAAAGGTGGCCTTGCGGTAAAGTTCAGGAAGGGTACTTAGTCCCATGCATTAACCCTAATACCGACCCCAACATAAACTAGACTGTAACCTTAATGTTAACCGTAGCCCTACCCTAAACCTTAACCCTACGGTTAACGTGAACCTACACCTTATCCCTCAATATGATCCTAACTCCAAACCTACCTCTGACCTTTAGCGTCAACTTAAAGCTACCCCAGGCTTACTGCTAGCCCACACTCTAATCTTTAACCTACGTTAACCTAAATTTTGAACAAATACACCTTTAATGCGGGTATTTCCTGTCATAATGTCCCATTTACGCGTACGTACAAGGCATTCTCAGCAAGCAGAATATTTGAAGTGCTAGTCACTCAATACGCAGCTGCAGTGAGTGAATCGGATTTTGAAAACAACTTAATCTTAGCCTTTTTCTATAGATATTATGACGATGTTTGAATGACCGATGAAGAGGTAAACATTTTCAAGTTCTGTTTATCTCTTAAACCTGTACTTGCCGAATATTTAATCGCACAGGGGTCTAAGAAGTGTATCACACTCCTGCGCACTTGCGAACTGAAACATCAGCGTTTCACGAATAGAGGCAAATGTTCGCATTCCTTGTGTGTAAGTAAAGAAGAAGGTTGTTTGCTCGTCAGAATCATGACTTATTTCGTCTGAGCTTTCGAACTCTAACTGGGATCCATCGTCAGGGATAAAAGTGGCAAGAAAAAACGAGCAAATTTTATAGAGGGCAGGGGACAATCAGACATTAGTGACGCCAGTGCGGTGGTGACTGCGCAGGGCCCTGTGTGATTGGTCGCTGTCCACTATAAGTGTTGATTGTTTTTTTTGATGCCGCTTCTATCCCGGACGATGGACTTAACAGCTCAAACGTATAAAGCTATGATTTTGATGAGCAAACAACCTCCTTCTTCTTTACATATTTTACCATTTAGCAGGTTTAAGCGAAAGTACATCACATGGGACGTCAAATAGGCCCAGAGCTGATTTAACTGATGCAACTGGTTATACTCGGCTGATTATTTCCTGTTTGCATCGTGCGTGAAAGCCACGATTAGTCTGGAAGTCCTATCATAGGTTGCCATTGATGAGGCAGTTGGAGCACATTGATTACTTGCTCTAAAAACAACACCATAGCGACTGACTGCAATAAGATAAAAGCCATGCGGAGTAAGTCTACGTTTCCACAATTTCATGGATGTTATGTAAGTGCTGAGGGTATCCGCAGTGAAAATTGGAACGTGAAATGCCCTGCTTTTCAGCACTCTGTCACTATGCCCCAGAAAGTTTGCTTTAGATCTAAACTTTAGGTTGTCGTTTTAGACGGACCATCAGTTAAGAACGGATCCCTCCGTACGAATCGTCGGATCAACTTGCCTGTCGGACAGATGTGTTGGAGCTGTCGCAGTCTACAAAGCATGCGCGATACTGACGTGAGCAAGTACGCTGGCAGGGTGGTGTATTCTACGCAAACAGAAAGAGAACTAGCAGTCTCTACATGACGGTATTCAGACGTGCGAAGCTGGTAGCTTTTCGATAGGATCATAATAGCTGAATGAAGTCTGCTTTTAGTTAACCCTCACAAAATGCTGCAGCGTTTTCCGTGAGGACTACCAAGGGGATCAAAATATATTACTTACGATTGTACTATAAACTCCTGTTGTCGAAATTGCCTGGGACATTGTAAACAGCGCAGCAAAAGAAAATAAATGCGTGACGTTGTGAAGTGTTATTAGCTGGACACCTAGGATGGGGCGGGAGAACGATTTAAAAAAACTCCCCATAAGCTGAGCAGTTGAACTCACTCTCTATTCCTATTGCAAGGCACCAGTCCACTGTCCGAGCGGGTCAGTGGACTGGTGCGGAGAAAGGGCACAGTTGCTGATGCATGTAATGATCACCAGGAACACTTAATGGCTCCCAAGCAAACGCACAAGAATTTAATTCAAAAGGAGATGAATGTTTAGCATCTCACGTGTGAGAGTGCCAGAGCTCACGCTAAGGAGAAGCCATTTTAGTCTGACTCTCAGACCACTAGCTGACCATTCCCCAGAAGCACATACTAGACTCACTATGGGGTTTGAGTGCAATTTTTAGTTGGTAACCTTTCAAGACACGTTGCTTAACGCACTGTGATAGTCTCCGGCTAGGATAAATCATGCAGTAGACGAGCCCAATTGAAAAGGGGCTATGATCACACTTCTCTCTCAGTGAGAGGGAAGGCCACGCATGTACAATGAGCCTCACAAAACGTCACTTCTTCGAACCGCAGGACTTTAAACCTTACGAAACACTAATAATATCTAGCCGTCTGAATTTTTTTTAAAGAATAAGCTGCCTTCCAATACATTTTTGTTAGCATATGGATTTGGCTGTTGCGCAAAAATACTAGTTAAAATAATTTAAGCTCTTCAGCACTGCTTAATTAACAGAAATTGATGTCTGTTTTCAGCAAGCCAAAGGGAGTCCAGAGCAGAGACTGGATTTCCTGTGACGTCTAGTGTCATTCATTCTCTTATATTGCACAGGCGCTTAACCATGAAAGTGTCATATATTTTACACCTGAATAGTTCACAGCAGATAAATAAAATATGATGAGGGTTTCAGCAGCATGCACATTCCATAGCCGGTTACTAAGCCACAAATGCATCGGTTGAGGGAAATGTTAATGAGAGTAGACTCATCCACTCATTCGATCTTGCCTCACCCGTCTGTGCCTGGTGTCAAAAAGAGTCAAGAAGACCGGAGGTTGGCGTGGCGTGAGCCTGCACCTACGCACGCCACAACGCCCCCACCTTCGGTGTTTGTTAGGGAACAAAAATCTAAATAACGTCCACCGTGCCGTGAATTAGGCCCCCTATTGGTCCAGCGCAGCTGCTACGCGTTCCATTTTGGGGACCACAAACACGAACCTCAAAACAGACCAGCAAACCATAAGTTATGTAATAGCTGTTCAGGCCCATCATAAAAAGGTATTTAAGGAGCGACATTTTAGCAGAATAGAAGCGTCTACGGTAGTGGAAATACATACCTTCAAACCTATAGAGAACCTCACCATTTTGACAGAAATTATCTTTTAGCTTATTCAACGGTTGGTTATACTTGTGTATGTAGACACAAGCTAAGAGAGAGAGGAATACGCTTTATTTTTATGTATCATTTAAAATTTTAAGCAAAAAAGAAATAGCTCTATTAACCAAAAGAATAGGAAAAGTAAACATACTATGCAAGGATCAAAGAGTCAAAAAGTGACATCTAGTGGGGAGAAAGTTCCAGTCTCAGCTTTTTTATTTCAGTCTTTTCACACGTAAGGTAGCGTGCTAGAAATGGCAAAACGGAGCGCTGGCATGCCAATGTACGGCAAGCTATACGACGAAAGCCTCAGCGCATCGGACGAGAGGACTTCATGGCAATCAGCTCCAAGTGGAGGGGATGAGTAACATCATCATGAATTCGCCCAGCAAATTGTTCGGCTGTTGTGAGGTGCTTTTTTGTTATCAAATCGACTCAAACAGTATAAGAAACACCAGAAGCAGAATAGAGCATTCGGAGGATAGGTTTTAAAATAAATTCTTTTTTAAGCAAAGCTCGAAAAATCACGGGAGAACAATAAAGGATGGGGCGAAGAATACCTGCCTCTATAAATCACCAGAAAATGGTTCGAGGTGCGTGGTAGTAACACATTCTCGTGGTTGAGTTGAAGACCAGTGTCTGACGACCAAGCTGAGACATTGTTCAGGCCATCCTTCAGAGACTGTAGATGTCTTTTTTGTAAGAGGATGACCAACAACCATATCGTTGGCCTATTTGATGAACAGACAGTCGTTTTTTGATCTCAAATCCTCAGTATGGAGGGAGAAGAGGTTACGGGATAGGATGGCACACTGAAGAACACCACGGATGTTTGGAAAGACAGTAGATTTACGCTTGGTGGATTGTAGGAATTAAGTGCGGGTAGTAAAATAGTGTTTGAGCCAAGAGACAACCCAACCGGGAGAGCCAGACGCGGATGTTTTATTAAGGAGGAGATGGCACGGGATGGTGTTGAAGGTAGAGGAGTAGTAAAGAAATGTGCATGTGTACGCATGGCAGCTCTTATCTAAATCTCGTAAAGCCGAATGTATCACAAGGGCAACGGTGTCTAGGGTACTACGCTGGGCCTTATATGCAAATTGTAATGGATCGAATGTAACTCCATATCGTGAGTTTTTTTGAATAGCTAACGACAAATTGTTGACAGGAAGCCTCACATTGACAGTTGGTCTTTCGTTTGACATTTCAAGGCGATTTGCCGACCACAGCGGTGTTAATTCCGCTGCGAAGGGTTTTGTTGATAAAAACGTGATGGAGTGAGCACGGGAGGGTCACATATCCGACATATTGGCTGAAAAGTGCAACAGCTGGCATCGCGGAAATCATTCGATAAATTGTCAGTTTACGTGCATTCAAAAAGTTGCTAGCGTAATGTAGAGACGACCACATAACCATAGTTCAAAACAAAAACTAATGTGCGTAGAAAGATAAGGATATCATAGGAAAAAAGGAGTATACCGTTACAGAAAATTTCCTCGTAAAATGGAAAGCAAAGAAAGATGGCAACTCAAATTCAAAAGCCCACCCTGATGTTCTGTTGTTTCGCTGACGATACACACAAAAAGACACCCTGAATTTGGGCAGTTTAGCACATTAAAACAATCGCGAGAGGTCCCTGGAGAGAGAAAAAGTGATATCTTGTGCTCTTAACTCATACACGACAATTTTGCAAACACCATGCTTGATCCTCCATTATTTGAGCACATGCGAGTTTGAGTTGTTTACCGCCCGAGTGCATATCAGCAAGATTTTTCAATGAGGGATGGCGCACGATTCACTTTTCTAATGACTGTATACTTCCGTATCATCTACCGCGCTATTTCCCCCCTTGGCGACTTATGCCCGATATCAAGAGAGCACTAAGCAGACCGGATCCTATGATCTGGCACAGTGGCTCTCAAAGTTTACTGGCCCGTTTGCACTCCCTACACAGGCTCAATGCGCGCACAATAGACCAGAAGTTCAAACTAAAACCCAGCCCGCTTCGCAGTGCCATATAGGTAGAAACAGCCGTGCCGGCTTAAATCCGTCCTTAACTGAATCAAATGGATTACTTAAATGTGTTAAAAATCCCCATTTATTAATCTGTATGATCAGTTGTTGCTGTAAATTTTGAAACTGGGACCATTACGTTCCGTGGGTTAAATTTGAAATCCCGTGAAAATACCGTTGTATCTGACCTGCGAGCTACCTTATTTTTTCCCTTATCCAAGCCCTCGTTCATTTAACAAAATTGAGTGCAAGACATTAGTTTGCCTGCCATCATCCGTATTAATACGATCAGTTCCGAAGAAAACAAAGGAGACTGAAATAACCCTTTCTGGCTCACTAGCAGTTATCAGCCGGTCAAAGCCAACCACAAGGGGTGTGCCACCCGTTGAGTATGCCATTCTCAATGCTAGAGAATCAGGAACAATCGATCATTTTGACGGGTCAACTGCGGGTACAGCCTTCAATATAAGTTGTATCTTTGGAAAACGTAAGTATTCCCAACCTCAAGGCAAACTCCATACCGTAAAATTTCGAATCCTGACGATGGTATACTGAATCGCGGTTTCATGGTTTTTAAATCTGACCCGCGAGCTATCTTATTTCGTCCCTAACCCAAGCCCTCGTTCATTTAACGCAATTGTCTAACGAACTCTTGCGAAAAACACTTTTTGAAAAAGTTTCTGGAATGATAAGTTCTTCAAACCAAGAAAGACGGCACAGTGGCCATTCATGGATAATTGGCTGCAATTTAGCCACTGATAGCCGCAAGTCCAGACTGCTTGTCGTATCGTCGAACGTGATTTTGTTGATGATCAAGCAACCTCCTTATCCCTCCCATAAATGGATCTGTCAAATCAACTAAGATCAGGAATAATCAGTTAAATGAGAGTGAATTACAGATTTCCCTGGGTTGATGGTCTACGAGGCAGAGGTGGTTGGGCGACCACTGCCAAATAATAATTGAGAATTTTTAATTCAATTTCTTATTACAGCCATATTTATGCCTAAACTGGAAAAACACGGACTGCACAGACGAACCCTGAGCCACTGGGACCTCACATGCAGGAGAGTGTCATTTTAAGCCATAATTCAGGAGGAGCTACTGGATTAACTCTAAGTAGATCGTTTGATCATTTTATGCAAAAAATCAGATCGGACTCACTATGAGGTCTCAGTGGAATCGTTACTTGGCCGGCGTTCGAAGCGACACTTTTAAGCGCACCACCAAAAGATTCATCAAGAAAAGATGAATACACTTTGAAACGACCTGACAAACAGCAGTATGCAAGAAGCATAATTATTTTTTTTACATTGAACTATAATGAACCGATCGCTGCAGAAAGAACTTTCCTTGCCTAACGTTTCGGATTCTCATTCGATCCTTATACAGAAAATGGTAACATGAGTGAAGTAATTTATAGGTTACAGTTGCCAGGTAATCAGACGTTGCATGCACAGCCATTGACGTTCGGAGTAATCTTCAATTTTCTCCGACGTAGATGCCTCAATTCCAACTGCACTAGATCCAGTTAACAATCCCAGACATTTCATGTCGTGGTCATGGTTCACTTGGCCACATATGGGGCATTTGCCAAGCCAGAGCCCTTCATCGGTGAGCTGGTTATGATGGCAAAAGACCCTCAGTCACGAAAGGAAAAGGTTGCAGTCGTGTACCGGATATGGACCAAAGTTCTCACAAGAGGGGACCACCACGTGAGCCGTGAACAGCTTTAGTGATGGTCCCCTAGCCTGCCTTTGGGAGGTCGCTGCCGAGGAAGATGTTGTTAACAATTTTCAGACAACCGAATCTCGCTGAGAGCAGCACACCTTCTCTCCATTCCGGTTGGTTGATACTTGAATTTTCTAGAAGAGAATGCACCGTGCGGGCCGCTCAAATGAGCGGACTCATGCTCGCAGCCTGTGGGTTCCGATGTACAAGATTGGAACGGTGTTTGCTGTTGCTTGTTCAACTGTTTCTGCCGCGAGTGGTGCATATCTTAATTACGGTCTGCCTACATAAGATGAGATCACATCATTTGTTATAAAACCTGTTCTAGAATCTTCCTATATGAAACGGTACGCAGAACTTTACCTCAATGAGGCTGTTTAGACAGCACAGCAAGCTACCGAACTGAACTTTAGGCTATGGTTTGGTTTAGCGGAAGAGGGACCCGAGTTCACGCTGATTGCCTATGAGATTGCATGTCGTCCTGTCTGTAAGAACTTCGAATATGGAAGCGGAAAGACGGAGCTATAGAAGGAGGGAGATGGAACGGAAAATATAATTTTCGGAGGGGGGCAGACAGCATTGGATACCTCACCGGTTTAAGTCTGCCAATAGGGTTGGTTACCGTAGTTTCACCGCTAGGCGGGCCCTAGCTTTGGGTGGCTGCAAATGACAGTGAATTGTCAGCTAAGTGTAGATAGAAGTAGCCATCGATTGCAACCTACAAGTTAGAATCCCTGACTAGATAACTTCGCAGGTAGGAAAAGAGAATGGTATCCTAGAACAGCAACGTATCTCGGCCAAAATTTCGAAAAAACTCTCGTTCTTATTTTTAAGCTTACTATAACTTAGAAAGGTCGGCTGATAAAAGCTGTGGTATTCACCACACCAAGTCTGATAAGGCTTACATCAGTGCGACTAATAGCTGCCCTGGGAAATCACAAGGTATCTGTGTAAGAACTTTCTAGACCCCAATTGGCAGGAAAATGCGATGATTTTTTCTTCCCTCTTTTGTGTTCAGACGTTGCCTGGAGAGAGACGGGAGACTGGCGGGTGAATAGTAGTTAAGGCGGTTTCGGTGGTGTTTGCTGAACTAACACCTAACATGAAAATGCTACTTTCTGAACGCCTGAAAAAGCAGACTAAATTTTCTTCTTAAATAGTATATAATTTTCCCATTGATTTTAAATGCCCAATACATTCAAATATATTTTATGGAAAAAATGCACAATAATATTCTTTCCTTTTCCTATTTTGTACTCAGTTAAGCCTTATTCGCATTTTCTACTTAAATAAATTTATGTTTTTTTATATATTTCTAATTTTGGGATTTCTTAAGATCATAAAATGCTTACTTATAAAATATAATATCCATATTTTTATGAATTTGCCTATAAAATCTACCACACGATCCACATCCATTGCAACATTTATGACCAATATGCGAGCTCTTCATCTAATTGTAGACATTTTTGTTTGCCATTAGACAGAATTTCTTCAAGAAGTAGATAAGAAACCTTGATGGCAACAGAGTAGTACATTCTCCATTTTATGCATAAAATATATTCAAATTTATAAGGGACCAGAAAATCAAGGAGAAAAATGCATATTATTAAAGTAAAAATATTTTATAGATTACTTTTCTGCAAGTGGTCACGAAGGAGTTCGTTTAAAGGCAAGTTCCTGACCTCAAGAAAATATCTTGAGATTACAACGCTACTTTAGTCAGCTCTTGGAATCGACATAATAATTCATTATTTCGGGTGACATTTCATGCGAAGCCAACCTACTGCATGTAGCCCCTCCTAGACCTGCTTCCAGCAGAGCTGTTAGGTGATTCGGAATGTGCGTTCAATGTTCTTGGACAGTAATATTTGGATAAAACTCATAAATATTTTCTTTACAGTCAGCAGAGTAGATATACCGTAATTGACACATTCCTTAGAAGCCACAACAGTTGCAAGGAATGCGTTAATGCTCAATTGTTCAGATGGTTGCCAATTAACGTTTGAATTTATATTTTCCTGTAGTATATTAATCGCTACGATGAGTTCCATATTTTGTTTATTCTGTCCAATTTTGTAATTCTGCCGTTCACCATGCTACCAAGTGGCAAAGTTTTCGGAAAGATCATCAAATCGCACCTTCCTAGGCCGCTTTCGTTTTCCTTAGAAGACAGCTTCATGATTTGTGTATTTTTAGCGTGTAGATTGACAGTACTGTCATTCACAGTCTCTTCCCCGGCTTTTAACACCCCTTTTCCTACTAACACTTAATTACTGTGCATCTTTTAGCTCAAATGGTGCGCAGGAGCAGTTTGGATATCAGACTGGCACACAAGAAACATCAAAAATCAACATTGGAAGATGGTTTAGGAGCATGGATATATTATATCGCGACAGTAAAGCAAGTATTATTGATGTGCCAAGTGAACCCCAACATAACGTAACAATACCGTTCCCAGCTGACCACTTCAATTGCGTCATCGTATGCCTTACAGGGTCTCGCATAAATGCAAAATCAGTTTTGCTCATTCTGGGTTTCCACTTTTTCGTCAAAAAGAAAAAAAAACTAATTGAAGATGTCTTAACAGATTAATGTTCAAAGTATCTGACACTCAGGCTGAAGTGCTTTGTCATACCAATAAGTGTACACTTGTTTGTGGGCAATCATCTCATAGATTCTCTTGAATCTTCTGCCGACGGAATCATATTCTGATGTTTGTGAATGAACCGCACCTGTGAAGGTATACGAACTGCATGTAATCATGCTTGCGGAAATCTAAAAAATAATTAACCTAAATGTATTGAATTAAACTGAGTTTTGTTTCGTAAAATGCCAGAATTATGGTGCCCGGATGACTCACCCTTTATATGTGTTATTTAGAAGATTAACAAACATATAAACTTACATATCCTGGGGAGTACTGCGTTGCCGGGAGATGGCAAAAGGCGTTCTGATGGAATTATATATCATAAATGATCTCTTTATATATCTCTCGAAGAAATCCACAGGACTCTTAACACCATGCTGTAAACTTAAGCTGCTTCTTGTGCATTGACAGAGCAGCCAAGAAGCCGAAACAACAATAATCCTACAGTTGTCCTTATTCACATGTTTGCTTCCTTGCTTGTTGCAACATTTTTCATGAAGAAAAGGAATAGAACCAACTTATTAAAGTTCGTCCTACTGAGTTAAGATAACTGGTGATCTACGCGTTACGTTATTTACGCGTTACCGATCTCGTGCAAAGTTGAACAGAATTCGAAAATATGTCTATGATTGGGAAGGGTTCTTTAAGTTTGGTTGTAATATTAAATACCAAAAAGCCTAAAGCAAAGATATACCAGACACAACTAGTTGTCGGCTTTTGAATGCAGTACTTTTCGGTCATTTGCAGTGAAGTTTAAGTTTTAAAAAATGACTGCTTATGTATCGTGCATTTTTTTGTTGCCCCTATAAGTTTAAATATATTTTATAAAAAACATAAGAAAACTTATTTTTTCGATAGTTGTTTTTAGAAAATGACGTTTTGCATACATTATAAACAAAGGAAGGATATATTTAGATTTAAAATCATTTTTCCAATTCCCTATTATTTTTGAGCCTGATCCGCCGTAATGTTAATGTTAACGGTGTTCAGTCTATAAGCTTCTACTTCATGAGTTGCAGTAAGAAATTAATGGATACTAAGCTAGTCGAATGAAAATTATAAGGTCTTAAAAAATATCGTAATTTTACACATTTTTAAAAGCCAGTGTAACATTTCTTTGTGTAAAACGTTTAAAAAAGATGAGATTAACTGACATTTATACTTCCTTTAAATCATACTTGAATTTATAAAAGCAGTGAAATCCATAGAATAAATGGATACTAATATACGTAATGCTTCTTTTACTTAATACGCGCTGAGAAGGCGACCGGAAAGCGCTCCATTCAAAAGCCGGCATCTTGCCGTTTTCGCAGTGTCTTGGCATTTGGACTTACTTTAGTTAGTAGTACCACCCCACTTAAATAAATTTTCGGAATTGTTAGCACATTTGAGAATTTTAAGTTATTTTTCAAGTGATCGGTCACTCACTGTACCTGAAAAGTTGACCGGCAGAAAGACAGAAGTAGAGCTTAGGATGGCTCAAATGCTGAAAACTTGTTTATTACTAGAATGTGTGCATCATATGTAAAGATAGCAGTTCAAAGGAAAACGAGGCCTTAATGGCATGTCTGAATTATTAAAATTTGTTTTCTTTTTTAAACCTAAGAATTCCATAAACATTTTTTGAAATGCTTAGGGATTCCCACGTTATTATGCCTTCCATTAGGTGCTTTACGACAGCCAGTATCCTGCGAACGACTACATACTAAGACAAGAGAGACTAGAATGGCCGTTTTTCGAATTTAAGCCGTCACCAGCAAGCCATAAACCACCCCAGGCGGTGCAGGCACATAATTAGAACCGGTGACTTGTCAATTAGGAGGCTCATAGCCGAACGGGTAGCGTCTTTCTGCAAATGTTAATATTCTCGATCAAAACCGGTAAGACAATCAGCCGATGGACAATGGTTAGAGCGTTGGATTTCGAAGAAACAGGCTGCAAGTTCAAACCTCCTGTGGTAAATCATCTCAGGTTAATTGATTACAACATGAACATTCCTGTCCCACTGGTCCTTTTCGGTAATTTTCTTCTGCCTTTAATACTGGCCGCTGTCCGACTGATGGCGGGGCTCGCGCGTGAACTTCCAGGCAGAACGGGCCGAGTGCATCCTGAAACTGACCGGTGAGGTTCCAGCAACCACTCGTATGTATCCTCACTAAACAGAATATATTTCGTACAGCATGATAGAAAGATACGTTAAGAATTAAATCCTCACGAAGGATGTTGGTGGCGAATACGGTCTCTGATGATGGGTTCGAGTTGAAATCCGAAACGTTAGGCAACTAAAGATCTCCTCCCAGTGATCGCAGCTTCTTCTTCTCCATAAGACAAGTTTTGCACCGGAACCATTTGTTTAATTTTCGTACGGGTTCATGGTCATCGATACATAAAGCACAGGCGAAGAAACAGAGGTTTTTTTTATAAACCATCAGTGACACCGGCATGAAGTTGGTTGCACAGATCTCTGTATGCCGGTACCAAATCTACATATCAATGGACTAAATTCTCATCCGAGGCCAACGCTCCGATTAATTATTGGTGCAGCTTTGTTCCAGCGTGGAAAATTATGCTGGTGGCTGCAAAGTTAAACTCGTAACCCGCTTCACAGGTGGGCAGCCCATTGCGATAATTACTTATCACAACACTCAAGCAGATTTTGTGCGTGTATGCTTGATTCGACCACGCCATCAGCCAGCAGGAGCCAATCATTCGGTGCCATTACATGGACGGTATGCTTGTTATCCTTGTAGGTATTTGCACAATTTACATGTTTGTATCTTTCTTATTCACCTGAATCTTTATGTACGCTTGGTTTAATGTGCTAAATAACACAACAACAGCCAGCTTCAACCCGCATGTTGAATGTCTTCTGTTTTCGCTGCTACATGTCACCACTGCTCTCTTGATTGTACGGATCTCTATCAATTACTTGCAGGCAATTGCAACGATCGACCTTCATTTCTCGATTGCATTCTACCGAATGCCGTCTCAATTGAACTCCTGACTCTGCTCTTCGTCTTTGATGCATAGCTTTCTGGATCTTGTTCAGAGATCATTACAATCCTGAACAACGCTTGCTATCTAGAAGCTGAGTGTATCGTGAGTCTGCATTCTAACAATCCTGTGACATTTTTACCGTCCTTTTGTCGTTTGTAATTTAGACACAATTCCCCACTTAGTGTAAGTTTATTATTTACACCGTGGTTCTTAGCAGTTTTGACCCTCGTCTCCACTACATCCTTAGAATATACACCAATTTACAAGTCAAACAAAGTAATGGACGTACCATGCCTAAATTCATTTTTCTCTTTATGTGCATGCTTTGAATATTCAATCAGTAGACTAAAAATTACCAGTTTTACGCCACCGCGAAGTTTTTTTTGTTTGAAAATAGTATTTTATCAAGGGTATTTGGGGTTGTGTAGACCTAGGTTAATCGAAAATATCCCTCAATAGACTCAATTTCCAAATACCGATATTTTCTCTTTCATTTTAAGATCGGAGCAGTAGTGTTGCAACAAGCGATTAATTGAGATACCTCAGGGAGCGAAGCAAAGTTAACTAAAGCTGACTGAAAGAAGCAGGCTGTCATATATTACTGCATTTTACCGACAGACATGTTCTATGCCAAAAATAACCAAAGCTGGACTATTCGGCTCTGTCACCGGTCCTACATTGTGACTGTCTTTGAGATGTTTGTAAAGCTTTCTGGGAGTCCGAGCTAGTATGATCAACTGCGGAATCGGCCTGCTAATGTGCCTCTCCCGTATAATATATTTGGTGAAATTTATGCATTAAAATAAATAATGTAGAAGGCAAAATTATTATTTGGGAAAGGAAGGAAGTGATTAAATACTCATTTTGGGTTTCTGCTGGACTGGAGCCAGCTAGTTTTGGTGAGGCGTCCAATCATTAATTAATTAATTATTAATTAACTTATCATTAATCATTAATTAAACATTAATTAATTATCCTAATCCCGTTAAGAATATTCTCGTGCCCGTTGAAAGACAATAAATTAACTCTCCAAATGCGGTTTACAAACAAACCCCCGACAATTGTGATCACTGCTCATTTGCATATCAAGTAAACTGTTAGTAATTTTCATAAAATTCTTCTCTAAAATTGCCTGTGATGTCCGCATTGCGTATCCTGTATTAATACAGAAAAAATGTGTCCATTAACATACGAAAACATGGATTGGAAAAGAATATACTGGGGTTAACCTGTTCCATGCAGTCGCACCAACTCGTGCTGTTAATGATTTCCCGTCGAATACACGCCCAGGAGCATATCACCTCGGAATACATATGCTTCGGCCGGCGTTTGGCATTGCGTGTGGAGCAGAGCAGCTATTGTGCAAGTAATTCAACGTGAAAAGGGGCACTGGTGTAGAAAACAGGTACTTCCTTCTCGAAGTACTTACGGTTTTTGGTCTTTCTTGATATAACTCCTCTCAATCGCTCGCTACTTGGACATTCAATCTATGACTTCATCGTAGGCCTATCGATCCGTTAATGGCTTACGAAACACTGCGACAACACGTTAAATGTGCTCTCGAGAATTCCTCTAGGCTAAAGTCCTTCAATGTTAAGTAACTTGTGCATCCATTTGAAAAACTGTCCCCCACTAATCGGAAAGACGATTGCAGCAAAACCTTTTCCAACTGCTGGAAAGCAGTAGGTGACTGACTTGCACTGTCTTTTTCAGTTTAAACGTCCGGGCGAGTGTTTGCTATGTTTGTGTCCCTCTTAGCCCAATATGACCGTTTCAGAGGTTATGGTTCACGATCCCCTTATGTGAAAAAAAGATCGAGGCTACGACAGTAACTTTGAAGCTGCGACGGTTTCTGATGATGTGTTCGAGCGAGCCTGCGAAACGTCGAGCCAAGAAACTCCGTGGTCAAGCACAACCTCTTTTTAGAATCGTGAAACGATTTTTGGTTTATGCAGCTCATACTCCGAGATCATGGCGCGTAAAGAGATGCTTCCTTAGGCGAAACGATTTACAGTGCTCTATGACATAACATATCAACATGTTAATCCGATTTGTGTTGGTTAAATGGAAACTTGCCAGGATACGAGATTGAACGATCAGCGGCCGGCAACTATATAAAAAGGTTTCACTAAAGCTGGCTTCATATTACAGCACACATACAGTTTCACAATAAGAAACTCGAGGGTAACATGCAACCAGTGAGCTGTTTGGGAGATGAAACAGTCCGTAAGCCGACAGTGCGAACATCAATTTACATCACCAGTTAGTGGACTTCTGTTTTCTAGTCTTATGTGCTGCCCGAAATACGAGCCTGAATGCTGCAAACCTTCACTAAATCAACGAGATTCTTGAGAAGCCGTTTATTGAACTAATTAATGAAGATATTTTTTAGCAGTAGTATTAATGGACTGCCACACACAGGCAAATGTCTTTTTTGATAGGAAATGGCTTAACCTAAAACAATCACGTAATTTTGCATTTATCAGGCACACTTACTCGAAGCGAAGCCATCATATAAAGGCGAAGCTTAGAGTGGAACAGGGACATGTTATGAAGGCGCGCACCATAATTCTCAGCCAAATAAATTGAACCCGAAAAATTCGACTCATACAAGTGAAGGAGGGCAATTCAGCGTACTGCCAACGATCCCTACGATAGTGACTGTTTAGGCAGTGCCGAATGCCAGCATCCTGTCTCAAGCCTATTTCAATAAGCTTTCATCAAAGCATTCTGCATTTTTTTAGGTTTTATTTCACAAATTAAAACAGGATTTAGCTTCTAGTGTGCTGCTCAGACGTGTGATGGTCATTAAGGACGAACATATCACTGATTCGACCGTTGTTTTTGAGGATGTGCAGCGTATGCTCCACAAAATAGGGGTTCCGGGATGATAACGTCCGCTGTGATACAGTGAGAATAGACTTGCACTGCATCTATCTCACTATCCGTTCCACTCCACCATCTGCACCTGGTTTTAAGACAGAGTCAAGAAGATTGGATATGATAAAGTGTGAGGACGAACATATTAGACCAACGTTCGGGTGCCCTACTCCTGTCACGCTAGCTGAATTAGCTCAACGATCGGGTCTTTTCGGACGGGCCACTGTTACATAATCTCTAGTGTTTTGGCTTCCAAAATTTGAGCAGATTTATGACTGAGAGATAAATCTAAGTATACTGTGGGTATGGGAACATATTGTTGCATATGCGGCGTAAAATAACAGATTTAATATCTGAATGCCTGATGCCAAGGAGACTTTCTAGAAACGGTCATTGAAGTTGTTTTATTGAATCTAATTGCGTGCAATATACCCCAGTTAACTGCTTACGTTAGTATGCTGGTGAACTAAGACTGGTCAAGCAAAAACTCATTATTCTGCCAAAAAAATCTACCAATTTAAATAAAATAATCTGCTTGAGTTATTTTCCTGAATGGCTATGCTGAAAACTTTGTACACCGATGCATGGAAGAACAAATGTCAAAAAAGCCCTTGATGTGTAGAATCAAGGTTAAAAACAACTACTTGAAAAATCATTTCTTATCTTAGGAATTTGTCTGATGTTGTCCTTAGAAACTTGCGGAAACGCTTACTACATTTGGCCGAAAAAGCAATGACTACCTTACGAATACAGCTTGTACATTCTAAGGATAGGATTGGCGGTTTTGGTAAAAAGGAGGTTACCTATAATATCTCGTGCGATGCCTTTGATACTGTATATTGTGGCCAAACTGGAAACCTGCATCTGCACGCATCCAGAAACAAGTACTGAGAGCCAAACACCCACTTTCTACCGGCTTACATATTCGAAATATGGCCTTCCAAAAGTACAAAAAGTTCTTGCAGCCATGTACTCTACCAAGTCCTTTATCTATCAACACAGTAGATAGCTACCATTTAAAAATTCTAAAGAGAAAAACGAAAGCGTCAGAGACCAGTCTATGTCGCATCGAAATCAACGACCACTAACTTGGGCAAGAGCATCAACACGTAGTCATTTTATACTATGATTTACAATTCAACTGTTTTGTTTTTCACATTTCCTCAAGCCTGAGGACGTTGTTAGGAACAGCAGCGGAAATGTACCCAAGAAACTTTCCGCGTGACGTTCTCCCTTAGCGCCAACCAGTTTTGCCGGATTCAATGCTCACACCTTATATTTGCCATCAGAAATCCAGTGCAAACATGAGGAGAAAGTCGGCTGCAATATTTGTGGACGTAGGCATAGTTGTATTTCATGCGTCTGTACTTGCCTTGGAGTGTGTGGCGGCAATGAGCTAAGGATTCCCGATAAAAACCTAACAGAAGCCCGACGCATTGTTATTACGTGTGGAAATATCACTTTCAAAGTATATAATACTCTTTCATAGAAGTTAAGTAACAATTCAACCCCCGGATTAGTCAACGGAAATCAGTCTTGTCGTATGAAATTAGAGGTTTCTTTCAAACCTTGATGATGAGACGAAGCGTCAACACTTGATATTTTTATGAGGATCGCTGCCCAGCATGACAGAATTGCCAGTCTGTTGCACCAGTCAAAGATTGTTGCAGCAGGTTAAAATCCAAAGTATTTTATAACAAAAAGCAACGCAGCTGAAGGCCTTCTTGGCAAGCGTCAACTCTATGTTAAACAGCAATAAGCATAACAACCATATCGACGTTGTGCTCTGTTATATCTTTTGCATCCCTTTATAAACTAAACAACAGCTAGATAAATTCTGCAAGTTCTGATCAAGATCTGTATTTACGACTTTAAAGTATGATCCAAGCCAAGTGTTGCACCTGCTTGAAGGTTGATGCTCCAGTTTATGCAACGTTTACTTTTAATGTTCACACGAAATTACGGGCTGCAGTGGAGCTGGTCAAGAAAAATATAGCTTTAGGCTAAAAGTTGTTACGAATATTTTTGTCGTATTCCAATAGGTTGAGCGAAATATCGGCTTGTAACCTCGGCTTATTAACCTCTTTGCCAATTCAGCGTGATTTATGTGAAACCAGACGAGGGAAAGAAAGTCGAAATAAAAAATATGCAACATTACAGTGCGTGAAATAACTGCTTATGAAGTATAAAGCACAATCAAACCAAAGTTGCCTTGTTTTTTTCGCATAAAAATGTGCTCAATAACGTTTTAAAATTAGATATCACAATGCACGACATGGATTGCAGCCAGGCCCATAGGTAGTCCCTTGAAGTTTACCCACCAAGGATTTCGAGATCTCCCAATTGCTTTTTGCGTTTCTGGGTGGAGAACCCATTTGTAAAAAGTGACATTGTTAGGCAGGTAGGTAATGCCATTGAAGATGGTCATCTGAACAAACATGAAATATGAGAAAAAAACAAGTGAAATGAGGAAAAAACAAACGAAATGTCATTGACTGCATGTAATATGATGATATTCGTGGCTCGAGTCCCCAGGTCACAATGGGAAGCGCGTGCCCTTTAACTGATCGGTAAGTGCCCACCTATAATTTAAAAAATTATTCTTAATTTGAAACTACAAGAGAAAGAGCTCTTGGAGCAGTTGGTTTAGCAGATTTCTGGACATAACTTGCAGTCCACATGTTGTCTGAACACTCAAGTTAAATCTATCTGAGGATCTGGTGTTCGGCTTTGGGCATATAAACATAAATGTTCTAAATGGAAAAGTTCACTTTGAATAGTAAAAAGCCAAGAAAGAAAATAAAAAAAAACATTGCAGCCAGGTTTTTTGGTTGAATTTCTGCAGCATTTGTCTGCATTAGCTGAAGGATAATTCCCACATGCTTACATGCCTAATCAGCATACACTTGCTGAACAAAATCGCTGTTCTCAAACACTGCCACTGCAGCATTCTTACGTAGACCAACATACTCATGAACATTTATGCAGTTTCTTCCTTGCTTTCTATGGCTTTAAATTCGCAATCATGATATATTCTGATCATAAAGTGAGGTAGAAGCAGAGATGTTTACTGGTCGCTCAGGGCATTCACATTTCTAATTATGAGAAAACAATCCACTGACTGTGTGATTGAGTCAGTGTAACGCAAAAAGAAGAAACATATTCGAGCAATGAATGTTAAAATTTTACCGTCAGAGGACTTTAAGTGCAGAATAGCAGAATGAAAATGCCAATTTATCGTTTTTATGGTTCTACGTAGATAGTATTTGTTGCAAATCAAGCTGAAAACTGTATTCGGTTATATTTGTCATGCTTTTGATCAATATATTATTTCCTAGAAATTGACGGTGTGCAACACGGGATAAATGAGTCTGGGTCTCTTCTTATGATCTTTGATCGCTTGTTATTTTGCTCTTAGCCCTTATTATGAAAAATGAAAACAATTAAGACACCGACTACTTACGAATCAGCCACGGAAAGTAAAGAAGGCCTTAACCTTATTCTTTGGACTGGCTGCCATCTACTTTGTTATAACGATAAATGGCTATTTGCATCTTTTCTGCACACAATGATTTTGAACTTCGTACGGCAACCCACGCACTTAACGACGGATAAATGATTGATTTTAGAATATATTGATATAAATATGAGTAATAGCTACACGTATTTTTTCATTATAACAAGCCCTGAGTACTAGTAGGTTTTGACGTCATACTCAACCAACCTTTCCATTATTTATAAAAAAATATGCTGTTGTTATAGTGTACCAATGAGGCTACAAGTCCTATTTCGCGGGTTATTTGGTTAAAACTCTGCCGACTCGATTATATTTCAATGGGCTGAAACTTGTCTATTACGCAAGAAAGCTGCCAGCTCATTGGCTAATGGCCTACAAAAGCATATATTAAAGCTGACAATTTGTGGACAGCGATAAGATCAACTGAAGGACTAGAACGAAAAACAATGCCCTTAAGCAACTATGCAATACTTTTCTTTATAAAGACTGCACTTACTTGCAGTTCAACCACAGGTACATTTAGTCCGCGGCAAGAGACCAGTCGCATGACATCGCATTACATTTTATCAAATGTCAGGGGGTAACATTTATTCCAATTTATAAAAATCCCGTCTTCATATGTGTCCGCAATTTTACACAACTATGCATGCATGTAAAAATAAAAACCCCAGTTTTGTCATTTAGACTTAAAACTTATGCAAATTTTATCCATGAAAGAATGAAGCAGACTGTCTGTTTAAAAGTACTCGCGATCTTCTAAATGATCCACATGTGATAATAAGAAGAGAAATTTTAATCTGGTAGCTTTGGAGTTGGATTTCTTATTGCCTACAAAGACGCTTAATTTCATAGTACCCATAAAAATAAAGGTGTTGAAAAGAAGCAGCCTTTTTAAAATGTTGTGTATTCGGACCAATATCTGAGCGAAATTGAATGCTTCTAATACTATGAAAGTTTTCGTTTACTAAACTCTAGATAGATCGATGTTTTATTTGAACTGACCTCTACCAACTAAATAATAACATTCGGCTTTAAACTGCGATTCCCAAAATAAAGATTTGTTCACACACTCTCTGCACCTTTAGCATGCACTGAAGTCTTTCCGTACTGAAAATTTGAAAGGATATTCCTCTTAATTTTTGTAATAGTTACTGACGTTTAATCTCAGCATATACTAGTACTTGGCGAGAAGTAAACCTCTCTTATTTTCCGTGAAGTGAAAATTGCCCATTGCCTCACACAATATAGCGTATTCCCTTAATCATGAAATGTCATCCGAAACTGTGAAATCACGTAAGGTGGCCAGATTTAAAAAAAATATCCGTTTTCACTGCCTGCAAAAAGCCTCATCCAAAAATGGGTTTTAAACTAGTATGACATTTTATTATGGATTTTCAATGTCATATGCATTGAGATATCCTAAATATGGAACATGAGAAAGTAATATTCATTAATTTATTCCTTTTATAAGATAAGACTTTCCTCAAGTTTTATGATCAAAGAGATTGAATCTTTCTATCTTAAAAAAGTTTCTAAATAAACGAACACTTTTGAGTTCTACCGGTCGTTACACGTTAATTCAAGGTTTCAAAATATAACTTTGTATTCGTTTTAAAGGAGGAAAATCATATATTGCTCAACGTTCAAAGAAGGTAGACACATAACTCCTACTTTATTCGAATGTGTTTAGATAATATAAAATATTGATAAAATAGTGCACAGATTGATTGTCTTCAAAAATTGCTTATTTAGGTAATTCCTTCAAACTGAAAACAACCGTTTCTTCCAGTTAAGGTTTCAATACAATGAATGTAGCTTTGTAACGAGCTCGTAAAAAACTACGCTTGTGACAGCAGGTATAATAATAACTGAAAATTAACATTTAACTAGTCACACATTATCATCCAAATTTCTCATTGCATTAACAAAATTCAAGAAAAGGACACGATCGTTTTTGCAACGACCAATGCTTACTGAGAGTTTACTTTAAGCTACAATTATCGCAGTTCCTTTTTGGACAGTTTTCAGATTAATGCATTTTTGACCCTTTAAATTGGGCCTCATCTGATTTTTCTTCTAATTTTTGTAAGGAACGTATATACACTTTAAGGCATTGGAGCCAGAAAGATGGCGATGCAATAGCATAAAAATTAGGATAAATTAAGCGGCACAGATTTTATTTTTATCAAGCTTGATCAATCTTTAAGTAAACTATAAGAACTGAGAGTTGTGAAGAGGTCACTAAATTCTCCTTAAACCACAACTAAAAGGAAAACTTTGTATGCATTTCTGAATCTTCACCCATCCTTAGTCAGATAAATGAATTCTCTCATCTACAATATAGTAACTTAGGATTTAGAATGGCGGAACAAAACGATGAAAATTGGTTTTTATAACCCTTAAAATTGTACCATATCTGATTAATCTTCTAATGTTTATAGTGATGGTATATATGCTTTAAGAAATCGGAGCCAGAAAGATGGAATGTTAAAAGCTGAGACATGCACGAAATGAGGTGTAATTAAGCCTGCCGAGTTTTTCACAAGTGGATCAAAGGTATTATTCAAATCTGCCAAAAATCCTCTACTAATTTTACTGTTATCAAACTTGACCAGTCTTCAAGTTTACTTTACGACGTGAGGGCTCGTAAAGCATTCGTTAAGTCTCCTAAAACGACAACAACGAGGAAGGAGCCATTACAGGCTGACTCTCAGTCCGCCAGTCAGCCACGGCTTTTAGCGCACCATGATAGTTTTAAGCCCGTCAGATTGTTTATTGCGAGGAAAATGCGCTGAGCTCTCGACCTCACTCTCTCCACAACCCCCACTATCAGACGCTGTCCGAGCCGGTCAGTTGCCTGATGTGGGAGTGGGCGCATTGGCTGACGGATTGGCGTAACCGTCTTCGCGCGACACAGCACGACCTGGCCCCCATAACGCACACGCCAGGATTCACTAACTCAGGGGATATGGAGGAGCCATCGCCGTCTGACTCCCAGTCCACTGGTCAGCCACTCGACACACACAACACATACACTGAGCCGACGTCGTGGTCTGGTGTAAGCGTCAGATTGGCAGCCTTCCCAGCCACGGTTTCTAGGAAACCGTGATATACTCAGGTACATGGTGATTATGAGGGTGTTGTCTATGTAGTAGTGTAGATGGTGTGCGGTGATGTGATTTAGCCTACGATGGTTTATCGCAGGTTTTCGTGGAGGCGCATATGTTCTAATAGGCTCATGCAGTGTTTAAATATAAGGAAGCAGTCAGGGCAGTGAAGGCGGCCACGTCAACTGTATGTCGGAGACCCAGGCGCTTGTTCGACAGCCTCCATGCGATGCATTCGCAGGTGACCGATCAAGCCGATGCGTGAGTTTAATTTGCGGTCGCAGTGTGGGCAAAAATAATCAGCAGAGGCTGGGGAGTGTCATTCATGTTATTGGGGTGGCGGCAGCGGTAAAAATGGCTGGAGTGGAGGGTGTGTATGGGTATCGATGTTGTCAGCATTGCGGAGAATTCCGCTGTCCTGAATGTGCATGTGACCGAAAAGGCCCATGCGATGAGTGAATGCGCGAGGATGTGAGGGCAGTGGAGACGGCGATCTCTTCTGTGTATTAGAGCTTCAGGCACTGGTTCACCAGTCTCTGTACGATGGATTTGCAAGTGACCAACCAGGCCGATGCGTGAGGTGAGTGTGCGGTCGCAATGAGGACAGTTTAGGAGACAGTCCCCATCGCTGATGGTGGAAGTGGTGTTGGCAGTGGTGGTGGTGGGGGAAACACGTGCTGAGCATTGTGATGTGGTCTCGATGATGGTGGGACTAATGAAATTGATGCCAGGGGTGAGGATGGGGGAGACCGAAGGTGAGTTGGCAGAAGTTGACGTAGAATTTTGAATTGACGGACTGTTGGTGCATTGCGTCCGACGATGTCCGATTAGGCCGATTTTTGTGCGGAAGGTGCAGTGACAGCACGGGCATGTTGGAAGGGCCTGGGTATTGGCGATGTTGGTCTGGGGCGCTGGTGACTTTCAGGCCGCTCTTTTGGTCTTTGCAGCGGCGATCCTATTGGCTTCGTTGATTGCTGCCCCTGTCTTCACTGTTCTCCTCCAAGCCGATCGATTCCGGGCAAGGTCCTCCCAGGACTCCGGGTTGATCTGAAATTGCTTCAGGGAGGTTTTCAGAGTGTCTTTGTAGCGTCGTACGTGACCCCCTTGTCGACAAGAACCCAGGGTGAGATCTCCATAGAAGAGTCGTTTGGGTAGCCTTTCGTCATCCATTCGCACAAGGTGACCGCTCCAGCGCAGTTGCAGTTGTTTCAACTGAGCGTAACTGCTGAGAATGCATGTTCATTCTAGCACTTCTGTGTCTGGTATCCTGTCTTGCCAACTCAGCTTTAGTATTCTGCAGAGACAGCTGAGGTGGAAGTGGTTGAGCTTCCACACCTGTTTTTGGTAGATCTTCCACGTCTCCGCTCAATATAGCAGCGCCGGCAATATGAAAATATTGTACATCTTTAGTTTGGTGCTGAGGTGGAGACCATGTCGATTCTAGATAACATTTGCATGCGTCCAAAGTCTTGGCTGGCTTTAGCGATCCAATGGGCGATCTCATCATCGACTTTGGTGATGCGTGAGAGATTGCTGCCGAGGTACGTGAAGGTATCCACAGATTTAGATTGGGCACCATTGACATGGATGTGAGCTGCGGTGTAGAGTGTTGGGCGATGGTTTATGCATCAGAACCGTCTTCTCAGTGTTGATGCGAAGTCCGAAGTTATCACAGGTGGCAGCGAAGAGGTCCATGCTCCTTTGCATTTCCTCTTCTGTCGTTGTATTGAGTGCGCAGTCGTCAGCGAATTGAAGTTCGTGGATGATGGCTGTGGAAACACGCGAGCGAAAGTGCATCCGTCGTTGGTTGAGGAGTCCGCCATCAATCCGGTAGGCGATGCGGATCCCGGGGTGTTCATCACGGTAGGCATACATTAACATGGCAGAGAACATGAGGTTGAAGAGGATAGGCGCAAGGACGCAGCCTGCTTCACTTCGTTGGTCACTGTGAATGCTTCGGATACTCTCCCGTTGTCAGCAACGAGCGCCATCATCACGTCGTGAAGCTGACGTACCATATGCGTGAACCGTTCAGGACAGCCGAATTTCGGCATGAATTTCAACAGCCCGTCTCGATTTACCATATCAAAGGCTTCCGTCAGATCCACAAAGGTAGTGAAGAGGTGAGTCCGCATCTCTTAGCACTTCTCTTGCAGCTGGTGACCAGCGAAGATCATGTCAATTGTTCCTCTGTGTCGTCAGAAACCACCTTGACTTTCCGGGAGCAGTCCTTGCTCCAGGTGAGCGTTCAAGCGGTTGAGGAGAATGCAGGCGAACATCTTGCCAGCGATGTTCAGTAGCGAAATTCCTCGGTGGTTGTTGTAAAGTTGGCGGTTTCCTTTCTTCTTGTATAGGTGGACAATGGTGGCGTCTTTGAAATCCTGAGGAACTTTTCCTTGATACCACATCTCCTGGAAGAGCACTGTGAGTAAATTCACCAGCTGGGGTCCACCATGCTTGTAAATCTCAGCAGGGATCGTGTGCGAGCCAGGTGCTTTCCCGCTGAAGAGTTGCTGCACTGCTCTGATGATTTCTTGGAGAGAGGGCTGGAGATCGAGGTTGGCGTTGATTTCCACTTCAGGCAGGCGATCAATGGCGGCATCGGAGATGGTGGTGGGCTGGTTGAGAACGCTTTGAAAGTGTTCTGCCCATCACATCAGGACTTGTGTATTCTCAGTGAGCAGCGTCCTGCCATCGGCACTGAGAAGAGGGGCAGCGCCTTTGATGGGAGGTCCGTAGGCAGCCTTAGTGGCGGCAAAGATGTTCTTCCATCCGTTTCGATCCGCGTACCTTTGAATTTCCTTGGCTTTGCGCGTCATCCAGGCATCCTGCATCTCCCCTAGCCGTAGATGTACGAGGCGTCGACTTCGGCAGAAGGCTGTCTTGTTTGCAGCGGTAAAACGATCGATGTAGGCTTTGTGTAACTGGTTCTTCTCGATAGATTAGAGCGTTGATAGCTGAGTCGTTGTCATTGAACCAGTCTTGGTGCTGACGACGTGCGCGGCCGAGGACATCCAGGGTAGGGGATTGGATGGTGTCTCTCAGCTGATACCAGAGGTTCTCCACGGAGATGTCCGTGCCAGTGACTGGAAGGTTGGCTTGAAAGTTGGGCAGTTCATTGCTGAAATGTAGATGGTGAGCAGGCAAATTCAACAAAACAGTATTCAACTTACCTTGTGGTCACTTACCTTGTGGTCTCCTGTGGGGTTTCAGACGGAGCTTCATCTTGGAGTTGACGATGTGGTGATCCGTCCATCCATCGGCATCGGGGATCGCCTTTGTCACCAGCACGTTCTGTTTATCTCGCCTCCGGACGAGAACATAGTTCAAGAGGTGCCAGTGTCTCGATCGTGGATGTACCCAGGTCACTTTTTGCCGCTTTGGGAGGCGAAAGAAGGTGTTGGTCAGAATAAGACGGTGTTCAGCGCAGGTTCGTAGGAGAAGAAGACCGTTGTCATTGAAGCCAGCGAGACCATTGGGACCCAGCACTTCTCTCCACGAGGCACGGTCTGTGTCGACGCGGGCGTTAAAGTCACCAAGGACAATTAACTTATCCGCCTTCGGCACAGTCGCCAAGAGGGAGTGTAGATCGTCGTAGAATTTGTCCTTCGCCGCATCAGAGCTCGTCATTGGGGGAGCGTAGGCACTGATAATGGTGGCGAACTTGTCTCCCCAAAAAGGCAGGTGGAGGCTCATAAGGCGATCATTGATACCCTGCGGTAGACAGGGCAGACGTCCCACGATGCCGTTCCGAAAGGCAAAGGTGACACCAGCTTCGCACTGCTCTGCCTTTGGTCGGCCGCTCCAGAAGAAGGTGTAGCCGGCACCCACCTCCTCCAGCTGACCCTGTTCAGAGAATCGGGTCTCGCTGAGAGCAGCAATGTCAACCTTGTAGCACGCCAGTTCCAGGGCGACTAGCGCCGTCCTCCGTTCCGGCCGGGTGCTTCTCCGATTGTCTAAAAAGGAACGTACATTCCAGGCTGCTAGTGTGAGCGGACTCACCCGAGCAGCCCAGAGGGTACCCCGAAGGGTACTGTTGGGGGGATTGGGAGAGGAGTTCTTGTTGATATTGTTTAGTGTTTTTCGACCGCATGTTATTGCAGTCTGCTAGCCATGGTCTGCTGCAGCTATCATGAGACCCAGCATTTGTTTAGGGCACCTTATCTAGCCCCCTCCCCCGCGAGGGGGTAAGCAGTGCTATCCCTTAATGGGGCTGCTTTGTCACCCAGGTGGCTACCGAGCTCTACTATGTGTCACGATTTGGGTTAGTGAGAGAACGACCGATACCCTGGGCCGCCTACATGATTGCATGTCACACTCGCCGTAGGACCTTTCGACCGAGAGGAAGGAGGGAAGGGTGAGGATAGAGGGTGAAGAGAAAGGGTAGAAGCAAGAGTAAAAAGAGGAGGAGAGAGGAGGGGTAGAGGAGAAGTAGGATGGGAGAGGGAGTGGGGAAGGAAAAGGAGAGTAGGAAGGGCAGGGAGAACGGGAGAGGGCAAGAACAGGGGAAAGGGAGCAGACGTACCGGGTGTGAAAACACACACAACATCGGAGACCCTCACCTGGTTTAGCCCGCCGGTCGTGACGGTTGCCCTGGGTGTGGCCGCTGGGAAGAACCAGCTTCGAGGAGCCACAGGTGAAATCTGGGTACCAGTTAGAGACGGCCAGAGGAGCGTTCACCACCTGTATGATACAAATGGAGTGACCCTATCTGGTACCCCCTTCACCCCACCATGATATATAATACTAGCAAAAAGGATTATGAATGCACAGCTGTCCAAATACCCTTTTTGCTCCATTTAAACTATGTAAGTTTATCAGCATCATATGCATTTTGTCTGTCGAATAGCGCTCTATTTCTTTGGGTTTTAGGTAACTATTTAAGTCTTTCCAAAAACAGATTAACAATCTGGACTCTTTCGCGCTGCCAATATCTTATATTCGTATGTCTCATGTTTAAACAAGGAAAACTACATTTGAAGAACACGATGAGTTGATGATCTGTAAGAAGACGAAAGAGGTCACCTACCTAAATCCTTCTGAATTAGACATATTTAAAAGTCATGCTTCTCACTAGTTTGTGTCAATGAAGTCAACAGTGAAACTGATGCGAGGGCGATGAGGTTTTTTAGGTTTTTGATGTTATCAGATATTCAGATATTCATATGTCGCGTGTGTGCATAAGTAAAAATACGTTTCAAGCAAACTGTAAGGGTCTGACCTGTGAGAAGGCGAAAAAGGTCACCCACCTAAATCCTACTAAAGAAGACATACTTAAAAGTTATATTCTCACTAGTTTGTGTCAATGATTCTGGTTATTTCCATGCCAGTAAAAGAGGTCATCAGCGAAACCGACGCGAGGGCGACGAGGTTTTAAGGCTTTTTATGCTATCAAATATTCAGAAGTCTCTCCTGTGCATAAGTAAAAATAAATTTGAAGCACGCTTTCAGTTGCTGATCTGTAAGAAGACGCAAGAGGTCACCCACCTTTATCTTATTGAAGACATATTTTAGTTTACATGATTTTTGCTAGTTTATGTGAATCATTCGGGTTATTTGCCATGCCAGTCAAACAAACCAACATCGAAAAATGACGTCAGGGTGATGAGAAAAAGTACACAGCTGTTTTAAGCGGGCAGGGTGTCTGCCTGGCTGGTTTGTCTCTTTCCAAGATTCTCTCGTCATGTTCCATTCAAATTTAAATATCAAAATGCACAGTTTTTTTAGATTGTATCGTTTTCCTGTCAACTTTTACGGATGTTCCCTTTGAATTACTATTTATTTTTCAGTTTTTGGTGGTATTTGTTCATTTTTTCGTTAAACGTTCGTTTCCCCTATGAATGGGTCATTGAAAAATTAGCCTCGTCGCTCGCCCTGCGCGGCGACCTTCGTACTGGCGTTACCTGTTTAATCCGGACATACCCGACGTAATCAGTGCTTGTTTCGTTGCCACGTTTACCTCCTACGCTGGAGTCCAGTAAAACGTCAAGGTCTCTGATGAATAAAGGTATCATTCCAGTGGATGATAAGCATTTGCTTCTAATAGTCTTGACGTATTACGAGTTCTCAATCTCGATGAATGAAGATATTGCGATTGTTCTCCAGCCTACAAACTTTGGTTTTTCAAATCTACAATATCCGAGTTAGTTTCTGCAATATGATAAAGTGTTTAATGATATCAAGCACTCATATGTCGCGTGTGTGCATAAGTAAATAAACGTTTCAAGCAAACTGTGAGGGTCTGACCTGTGAGAAGGCGAAAAAGGTCACCCACCTAAATCCTACTGAAGAAGACATATTTAAAAGTTATTATTCTCACTAGTTTGTGTCAATGATTCTGGTTATTTCCATGCCAGTCAAAGAGATCATCAGCGAAACCGGCGCGAAGGCGATGAGGTTTTTAGCTTTTTGATGAAAGCAAATATTTCTATATCTCACGTGCGCGTAGGGAAAAGTACTTTTCAAGCCATTGTGAGGTTCTGGCCTGTGAGAAGACAAAAGAGGTCACCCACCTTAATCCTATTGAAGAGTAGGATGTGAGCAATGTTCGACGGTAGATTGCAGAGAATAAATACCCCTGTCTAGTACGCGGGTTAAAGGACTGTCATCAGTAGGCGGTGACAGCAAATGGAAACCACCTGAAGTGGCAATCGGCAACGGAAGAGACAGCGCCTGTCCAAGCGTCAGCTGACAGCAAAGGGTTGGGTTATTTAGCCGTAGAGCCACTGCCTCAGGGACATGATACTTGCTAGTTTATGTGAATTATTCGGGTTATTTGCCACGCCAATCAAACAAACCAACCGCGAAACTGACATCAGGGTGATCAGGTCATGCTAAACAGAACTTCGCTGGTAAAAAAGTACGAAGCTGTTTAATGCGGGCAAGGTGCCTGCATGGCTGGTTTGACTATTAATTACATTGTCTCTTTCCAAGATTCTCTCGTCATGTTCCATTCAAACTTAAATATCAAAATACACAGTTTTTTAGATTGCATCGTTTTCCTGTCAATTTTCATGGATGTTCCCTTTGAATTACTATTTATTTTTCAGTTTTTGGTGATGCTTGTTCATTTGTTGCGTCAAAAGTTTGTTTTCCCTATGAATGGATCAGTGAAAAATTAGCCTCGTCGCTCGCCCTGCGCGGCTAACTTCGTACTGGCGTTACCTGTTTAATCCGGACATACCCGATTTAATTGGTGCTAGTTTCGTTGCGACGTTTCCCTTCTACACTGGAGACCATTAAGAGGTCAAGGGCTATGACGAATAAAGATGTCATTCCAGTGGACGATAAGCATTTGCTTCAAATAGTCTTGTCGTATTGCGAGTTTTTTATTCTCTTATTTCCTGGCTTTGGGCTACCCATGTCAAGACCCCTGCAACCCTTTATTATCGAAAGATCAAGCGATGGCTTCTATGGATAATGAAGATGCTAGTGATCATATGTTTCGTAAAAAAATCTATTGCATGCAAACATTTATGGTTTCATTTGAGAGAGCTTGCAAATTGAATTCTTGTTGGACGCTTCCTAGCAGATCGGCTTGGGATCGAAAACGGTTAAACGCATTTCATAGGGATTTTTTCCGCAAATCTGCAGAGTCCAAATACTGCATATGTTGATTTGTATAAAAATCATTTGTTTCAAAACCCTACTTACCAATTCGAGGCGGAACAGCGCATCTAAAACAAACATAAATGGCGTCCTATGTGACAACTATCGATGATGCCCTTCTGAAAAGGCAAGAGGATGGATTTTGAAACTTGGGGTATTCCGAAAGAAAATCTGATCGAGACAATAAATCGATTTTCACCACTTTTAGACCTTCCTAGGAGATGCAGCCAAATGTGTTGTAGGCAGGTGACGGCCTTCGGAAGAAGAAAGCTAAGGCTTAGGTATGACATGCAAGGTGTATTAAAAGTTCTCAATCTCTAATTTCCTGGCTTTGGGCTGCCCATGTCAAGACCCCTTAAACTCTTGGTCATCGATAGATCGATCGATGACTTCTATGGATTATGAAGATGCTTGCGATCATATGTTTGGTACAAAATATCTATCACGTGCACATATTCATGGTTTCATTTGAGAGAGTTTGCAACGGGTGTTCTTGTTGGACATTCTTCCTAACAGATCGGCTTGGGATCGAAAATGGTTAGACGCATTCATAGGGACTTTGTCCAAAAATCTGCAGAGTCCGCATACTGCAAAGGTTGATTAGTAAAAACAAAATTATTTGTATGAAATCCTACTTACGAATTCGATGCAGAATAGCGCATCTCAAACAAACATAAAGTGCGCCCTATGTGACAACTACCGATGATGTCCTACTGAAAAGGCAAGAAGATGAATCTTTTAAACGTATAATATTTCAAAAGAAAATTGGAATGGGACAATATAACAATTTTCCCAGTTTTTTTTCCCTTGAATATAAAGCGAAATTAAGTGTTAGGACTTTCAGCTAGGGTGCGACGCATTTGCTCCCCTGAAACGGTAAAGCAGAGCTTTATCAGCTACCGGACACGCCTCGTAAAAACGCATACCCAGAAAAATTCATTTTTCGAAATATTGGGGAACGCACCACATAGTCCTTTACCTTAACTGCCGAATAGAAGGACGTATTCACAAGACTGCCCTTCCTAGGAAATTCAAACAGCGAACTTGTAAGACAGCGCCTGAAGTCAGCCATTCTGAGCACCTTACCCGCACCAAATCTAAGGATATCCTTTACGAACTCTTCCCTCTTACCGTTGATCTATTTATTTATTCACTTGCTCCTGTGGAGCAAAATACATTGAGCGTACAAAGAGGCACCTGGAAAATAGGGTACGTGAACACATATCTGCTTGTTACGATAAGGTGAAATAAGATCAATCTCAGGTTCTATTCTCGCCCATCTACCTGATACTGGTCATTGCAACGAGCAATGAGCAACGAAACACCTGGAAAAGAGAGTACGGGACACATACCTGCTTGGTTAGGTAAAGGTGAAATTATATCAATCCCGAGTTCTATTCTCCCCCATGTAGTTGATACTAACAAACGCGTTGGCCCCCAAAGAAGCCTTTCCGGTTGTCTACCGGACACCAGCCAACTTCGCTAAAGGCCTACGCCAACGGGTGCTAGCAACAGCTGAGGCAGTGGCTCTACGGCTAACCAACCCATCCCTTTGCTGTCAGAAGACGCTCGTACAGGTAATGTCCATGCGGTCTCCCGGCCTTATGATGACTGTCGTTCACCCCGCGTACTAGACAGCCACAAACCTGCAAGGGACGCATACAGGAATTTTAGTGCAAAGTGTCTTCATGACGTCAGAACTCGCCTCAAAGGGCGGATTGGTAAAATAAGGCTCTGCTCATCTCAACCACTGCTGTCAGCTGACGCTTGGACAGGCGCTGTCTCTTCCGTTGCCGATTGCCACTTCAGGTGGTTTCCATTTGCTGTCACCGCCTCCTGATGACAGTCCTTTAACCCGCGTACTAGACAGGGGTATTTATTCTCTGCAATCTACTGTCGAACATTGCTCACATCCTACTCTACCTACCCCTTACCCCAGTGACCTGAACTCGCCGACATAGAAAGACGTGATTATTAACCATACGAAATTTATAAATACTATCAATTCTCCATGTCTTCATAATCCATGTAATTTTACCGGTCCGAAAATGAGTTACCCAACACACTTGTTCACCGCCTCAACTTTTCAATTCAGGAATTTCTTTAACATCAAGATAGATTACCATCAATCAGACTTAATTTATACTTTTAGTGAAGTACCATAATGGTCATGTAAGAATGTAAATGAAAAAAATACTTTACCTTTTTTCATGCATCTGAATAAATGCAAACCCTTAATTGACCCAACTGCTCTCAAATATAAGATAATCCTTGTTTTGTTTTTATTTAATGAAGTTTGCATTCAGTAAAATTTTAGTAGTGATATAAGCAACCACAAACCAGCATCGGACGCATCCAGTAATTTTAATGCAAAGCGTCTTTATGACGTTAGAACTTGACTAAAAGGGCGGATTGGTAACATCAGGCTGTAAACATCTCAACAACTGCGACTGTGTGCCTTAGCTTGTCATTATCAAGACCGATAAATTCCATCAAATCATCGTCTCAATGCAATTACCTTTACCAGCATTAGAAATATAAACCAGGTTACCGCACCCAAACTGTTTTTGCAGACTCTCGTTAAAACCTCGAGTACCAGAGTTTTAGGTTTATCTGAGTGCTAAACCCTCGCACACATTTAAATGGATAGAGAATTTGAAATGTCTTTAACAGGCTGTTCAGTCTAAAAAAGTGAGCAGACATACTGGATCATTCAGACGAAGAACCTCTTAGCTCATCCTACGTTCAGCGATGCTGACTTCTCACATGCAATCAGATCTGTGCGGGTATTCAAGTTGACATAATAGATGTGTGTTGTGTCTAGGGAGGTCATGATGGACCAGTTGACCGAATAATGCCCTACCACTTGGTGGTCAGGTCCGCTAAATTGGAAAATTCAGAGCTGAAACTTGGCACACGTTGTTTGAGACGTACAACGCTCACGGAGCATATAGAAATCGCATTGACCTTTCTAGCGTGTGTATGGGCTCTCCATAGCGCGTAGCCACTAGATTGGCGCCAGCCACCTTAAGGCACCAAAAGCAGCAGATGTCTATTGAATTTGAGCATATATTCTCTAAAATATTTATTATTTGGCAAGCATTTGCACTAAATTATAATGGATGCATTGCGATTTCTGATATGGATTGTCTGCCTCTTGGCAAATCTCAGGCCCGTAAAGAGTACGCACGCGCAATGCTTGGGCAAACGACCTTATTTCTTATTTTATTAAACTCGGGTTTGACTACCTTAATCGAGTTTTAATTTTTAATTTTTTTATTTCACTACCCCCTGACTAAATAACCACACAGGAGCATACTATAGAGCTGTAGAGTATTTGGAAATACTGTGTTTGTAACTGTTTGATTTACCATAAAAAACCCGGATAATCCCCTGAAATTCTAATCTTAATAATCAAAATTTGATTAGCTTCGATGGGATTACTGATGTGGACTTGTTACATTGCTTAGCATGCTGCATGTTCACTTGAACTGTGACGCACTCCATGATACGGGCTTCTGATCGGGCCAAACGCATTCTCGTTGGAAGACAATTCTTGCATGTACTTAGTCCAACCCATAAGCAATTCTATTTTTAATTCAAACGGGGAAAATCAGCACACATTTTCGTTCACATGCTATTGCATATTAACCTTGTAACTTTACGCATGAAGAAAACACAGAGTTTATTAGGAAGGGAATTTGCAATAAAGGCGTCTTTGGACCGAATGCCTTCTTTTCACGTTTGGCATTTGACGTTTACCAACTGGTCCACATCACTTTGGAGTGTATATTTTACTTTTGGGAGTGTCCATACGTGTATGATTTCTTATAGAAAACTTTATACAGCAGTTAGTTTGGAAACCATGCGAACCACTTTATTCGATAATCAACCCAGTCATGCAGGCATCTTGCCCGCTTAAAAAAGCTGCGTGAAACGTTTGCCGGCGAAGTTCTGTCTAGTACGCTCTCACCAATCCAACGTCGGTTCTGCTGTTGACGTGTTTGACTGGCATGGAAATTACTAGAAGCATTCGCATAAACTAGCAAAAATTATGTCCTTTTAAATATGTCTTCCTCAGAAGGATTAAGTTGGTTGACCTATTTTGTCTTCTCACATGTGAGTAAATAAAAGTGTACTTATAAATATTATATCGTCTGAACACGCGAGACATATGAATGTTTGATTTAATCAAAAACCTTAACGTGTTGCAGAAACCAACACGAATATCGCCGGTATGAAAAACTAAAGTTTGTATGCTTGAGACCATTAAGGTGCACACAATCGTACTATCTTAATTTATCGTTAATTTACATTATAACCATCTTATATAGGTTCAGATGACTTCCAGCGCCAAAATGAATCCGATACCATTTTACAATGTTTAAAGTTTGACAGCTCAAACCCCGACCCGATCCTTCCGTTTTTCATTCTCACTTTATAAAAAAATACATTAATCCGCTATGTAAGCAGAAAATCACGCACACAATGCCATTTTCCCATGCTAACGCCTCATCCACATTGTTCATGCGGTCCATACCCCATAAGGTTTCTTAATATGCTTTTACCATTTCGGATTAAATAAAGCCGTTATAGGATATCTAAGGCTTAAGCAAGTACAATGCACACACCTTCATAATCTCCTGTGATCTGACAGCGCAATAAGAGTTTAAAGTTCCGCATTGTTACGGTCATTCTATGTCAAAAAAATTTATTCGATTACTATTCTATTAAAATTGCTTATATATCTGCTCTAAAATCCCACTTACTGAACAAATTTCATTTGCAGTAGGAGGCCAAAATTTCCATTCCCACACCTGTACAGATCCCGCCATTGCGTTCGATAGAGATTACAAATTGGATGAAAATACTCGTCCGTCTAAATTTTAGAAGTTGACAAAACAGTGAAAGTTGAGGCTGCACAGACCAATGCATGTCCGGAGACCTCGATGTTTAAGAATAGCAGAACTTATCATCTTTTAGTATGGCAGCACATGATGGATAAAGCTGATTCTGTAGATTAACCCTTTTTCTGAAAAATAATTCCTTTTTGAACACTACTTAGTAAGCTGTTTTGAAAAAAAAACCGAAAAGAATTTTGATTCGCTCTTCACTTAACTTATAAAAACCTTTGTAGCTGCTTACAGACTTGTTTCTATGCCAGAAAGGAATAGGTTATAAGTGACGTTATAACACGCAAGGCAACAAGCCCGTGGAGCAGTGAAACGTGCTATTTTAGGTCGCTTAGAAACATTAACTTAAACATGGTTTTCATATTTATTATCTTGCAACATTATTCCAAGAAACGTAAGTCCCGTCAGTACGCCAGATCTAAAAGGAGCTTCTTTCAAATTTTCGACAGTGACTTACGTTCATAGGCCGTATATCACTTTTTTTGTAGGTTTTTACCGTTATATGGCTAAAAGTTTCGGTTGGTCACCAGCTGCATTTTTTGGAGATTCATTCAATGAGAACTCTAATCCGTATAAAAGTGCATCCGACTTGAGTTCGCGTGTTCGAATCATCGGTCGGACCTTCTTTCCCTCTGTGATTCTACTGTCTGTTCTAGGCCTTTGAATTTTCAACTGAATTATAGTACAACATAATTCGAAGAAACGTAAGTCACGTCAGTTTGCCGGATGTAAAAGGAGCTTCCATCAAATTTTCGACAGTGGCTCACCTTTATTTCTCCAAATTAATGTTGACGGTCATTGGCGGCAATTCGTTTTTTCGTAGGCTTAATCCGTGCTATGGCTTAACTCTTCGTTTCCTCCATCGGTTTGTCGTTGGTTGCATTTTTTGAGTTTCATCCGTAATCCGTATGAAAATTCATCTGACATGAGTTCGCGTGTTCGAATAATCGGTCGGCCCATCTTTATCTCTGTGCTTCTACCATTTTTTCTAGGCCTTTGAATTTTTCATCTTTCAAATTGTTATAACTTCTTCCGTACAGGTAATAGTAACAGAGTTACTTGTACCATGGTTTATTGCCTGCTGGCACTGAGGGGAGATACTTTTAAGTTTTGATTTCTTTATCTTACTGCATGTGCTTTTTGTCAGAACATTTCAATACCAGGCAGATAGATTAGATGTGCTATCTGCTGAAATGTTAAACTTTAATATATATATATTGTTTTTATTTCGAAAAGAGAAATTACGTACGGGTAAAACATTAGGTATCGTGCAGAATATCTTGATGATAATTTAATTGCTTTCATGTGCTTATTTTTGAACAATCATCTTTTCGGCCGTTTGCAAAATACTCTTTCTCTCTCTTATTTAGAAGCATGTGTTTTTCAGAATAAACTTAGAAATGCATCTAGATTCCTATGCATTTATAGATTAAAAATTTAAATATTTTTTCATAAACACTGTTGGTACCATATTAAGTCTTATTCAAATCGCATACCTTAAGATTGGGTATGGTTTGATTGTACAGTCCTCTCCAATTGCAGATAATTTTGAAGTTCCACGCAAAGTGGGTACATAAGGTAAAGAGTGCAGTAAGCATTGACACGCTCTAAGATTTATTCTACTGAAACAAAACTAGCATGAAAGTGGAATACTTTTTTTCTAAAGATGCAATTGTTGAGGAAAGGGTTCCGCTTATTTCACTTGTAGATATATAACCGAATGGTACGATGATGTTCTCAAACAATTTCTTGAGGATGCTTTTGAAGTACAGGAAAATGATGGTACAAATTGGTAGCATGCCATCCGTGCTCGTCTGAACAGAAATGTCTGCCACTAAATCTGCAACATGTTCTGTCGCAAAAACAGCAATGCAGAAAGGTCCAGATTGTTAATCTGTTTTTGGAAAGATGTAAATAAAAACCTTGTTACATAAGAACCTAAGAAACAGAGAGCTTTTCAACAGAAAAAGCACATGTGATGCTGATAAACTTACATAGCTGATATGGAACAAGAATGCTATTTGGACATCTTTGCATTCATAATCCTTTTCGCTTCTATTATATATCAAAGTACAGTGTCCCGTTGAGGTAAAATCACCAAGGCTCATAAACAATGAGAAGCCCGCTTCATGTTTTGCGATTGAGCGTAGGGATTCTCCTAGAGCAGCTATGCTCTGCTCCAGAAATCTTGTTACTCCTTCTTGCTCCAGTTCGTTGGAATTGGTTTGTGGGGTGGAAGTTGAAGGATGGCGTTGCGAGCCAGTGTCCTAAAATATGCAGAATTTGCGAAACCAAAGGATCTGAAGTAAATATTGGCAAATTAAATTGTTGTGCTTTTTATCCATGTTAATTGTTAATTGCTGCAAAATGTATTGTTTTTCAGAATGTTTACGTTGCAGTGTTAAAAAAGTTATTTCACAGGGGATATTGCGCAGCCTCCACAGGCAATTTCAAAGCTATGGACGTTTTAGATACAAATGAGTGCTGCCTGTACCATTCTGCGAACTAATCTGGAAATGATGATCCACAGCTGAGTTGTATCCCTGATTGCAATCGAAAGAATACGGGATTCTGTCTTACTTTAAGGTTTTAACAAGTGATGTTCGAATATAAATGGCCTACAGTAAGCCACTTATATCAAGCATAATAACGGTAATACTTTTTACAATGAGCTCTCAAAATGGAATTGTATGAATTCATTACGAAACATACGGCCCGCAGATAACCGCCGGGCCGTTGAAATTTTTGCTATAATGCAAAGGATCAGAGCCAAGTGCTGGATGAATGAGACCTTTGATTAAAATAATTATAGTTTGACGACGGTTTAAAACAGTAATATATGCTTTAACTCCCTTTAACGATTTGGCCACTATTTAAAGCTTTTGAAAAAATATAGAACGACTTCAATAAATGATAATTTATCAAGAGTTAAAATACTGTTAAAACTAAATAAAATAGGAAATCTGTGCAGTCATACATATTTAATGCCTAAATGCGATGAATGAAAAATATATCTTCTCGGAGACTTCCCTGTGATTGTTGCACTTTGACTGCAGAATGTGAAGACACTGGTTCTTTCGATGTACTTGAAAATTACTCAGGTTACGTTTAATGCAAACTTGACTTTTAAAGTACTGATGTGGAAATAAAATGCCACATAAAATGAATTAGATGATGGAACCGGTATTGAGTTAAGTTTAGTAGCCATGCTATCGTGTCATCGCATTTTCGCCGTTTCTGAGTATCTCGAAAATGCGATATCACCTCGATATACATCCACCGGACAACACCACTTTAGCCTTAATTTACTAATAACGCAAAATCAATATCCTTTCACAATCACTTCGATAGACTTCTTGCTACTTACTTCTGGGGCAGTCACCGTCCATTACGTTTACAACATGGCTGCTGGTCAGATGCAGTAACTTGGCCTGCCTACTTAGTTCAGTCAATTTTAGTTACCTTCAGCCTACCTTATGATATGCCACGATAACTCGCTTGTTGCAAAACCAGCTGCTCTTATCTTCAAAGTCGTATGACAGAGCGTAAATCAGTTTTCAGATATTGAATCTATTGAGGGATATCATGCTTAGACGCAATCTATGCAAATCTAGAAACCCCTGCTAGAACGTCTCTTCGCAAGCAAAAATAAAACTCCGTGTCTTATCTACTAATTGAATATTCGAAACATGTGCATGAAGAGGAAAATGAAGTCGGTGCTGGTACGTCCATTACTTTGTTCGACTGGCAGGGAGCTGCAGGCCAGAGGAATACTTTTTCTAGATAGGTGATTGCTAACTGAAGAGTTTCGTTGAGTTTTGCCTGAGATAAATAACCAAAGGGTAAACCGATGTCCTCGACTATCTTCCTGGCCATGCTTTTAAAGGATAAAACAGTGATGGTGCAAGTTGTTGGCGTGTGGTTCATGCTCATTCGTCCAGAAATTTCGGCCAGCAAGTCTGCAACATGTTTTGTCTTTGTAGGCATTGTAAAAGAGTCCAGATTGTTAATCTGTTTTTGGAAAGATGTATATAAAAACCTTGCTACATAAGACCCTAAAACACAGAGAGCTATTCAACAGAAAAAACACATGTGATGCTGATAAACTTACATAGCTGATATGGAACAAGAATGCTATTTGGACATCTTTGCATTCATAATCCTTTTCGCTTCTATTATATATCAAAGTACAGTGTCCCGTTGAGGTAAAATCACCAAGGCTCATAAACAATGAGAAGCCCGCTTCATGTTTTGCGATTGAGCGTAGGGATTCTCCTAGAGCAGCTATGCTCTGCTCCAGAAATCTTGTTAATCTTTCTTGCTCCAGTTCGTTGGAATTGGTTTTGGGGTGGAAGTTGAAGGATGGCGTTGCGGGCCAGTGTCCTAAATTATGCAGAATTTGCGAAACCAAAGGATTTGAAGTAAATATGGGCAAATTAAATTGGTGTGCTTTTTATCCATGTTAATGGTTAATTGCTGCAAAATGTATTGTTTTTCGGAATGTTTACGTTGCAGCGTTAAAAAAGTTATTTCACAGGGGATATTGTGCTGCCTCCGCAGGCAGTTTCAAAGCGACTTACGTTCAGATACAAATGAGTACTGCCTGTGCCATTCTGCGAATTAATCTGGAAATGATGATAAAGAGCTGATTGTTATTCCTATCGGTTAATTCAACCTCATTTTCGTGCATGTATCAGCTTTAAACATTCCATGTTTCTGACTCCGATTTCTTAAAGCGTTTATACGTTCACTACAAACATTAGAAGATTAATCAGATAAGGTACAATTTAAAGGGTTTTAAAACCAATTTTTCGTCGTTTTGTTTCGTCTTTTTTATATCTTGAGTTATTATATTGTAGATAAAAGAATGAATTTATCTAAAACCAGTCCAATTAGGAGCTGTGATTATCGTAGCTTACATTAAACTCTCAGTAAGCATTGGGTATTGCATAAAACAATCGTGTCCTTTTCTTAAATTTTCTTAATGCAATGAGATATTTTGACGATAATGTGTGGCTAGTTGAATGGTAATCTTTCGGTTTTGTTCAAACCTGCTGGCATTCCTATCTTACAAACTAATCGATTATTCTAAATTTGCAAACACAACTGGCACAAGTAAAGCACTTTTGAAGTAGGAATGCCATATTTATTATCATGCAACCCTATTCCAAAAATAGTACAGCCACTTAAGGATGTCGGTTGTTGAAAGTGTCCTTCTGAACGGCAGAAATAAAACAATACGATGTAAAAAATGACTGCTTCAATGGTATGAACTTTTCGCGTTGATGTAAAATGATGATAAATGAAAATAAAAAATAAAGAAAACGCGCACAAAGCTATTTTTCACGATCCCGTTACAAAGCTAATTTCCTCGTTTTCAAACGTTATAACCGAAGAAAGGGTAGCTTTCAGTTTTAGAAAAAAACTTAATTAAGCGATTTTCGAAGAAATTGTATCTGTCCTCCATTTGATTAATATTGCCTTTTATCTAAATACAAAAAAAAATATTATGAAAATTGTGTGGCTGCTTTCTCAGAGCGCAAAGAAATAAATTATTTTCCTCTGTTAGAATGTATTCAGAGTTTGATTTCAAAACCTTGAATTCACGTAAAACGACCGGTAGAATTCAAAAGTATCCGCTTATTTAGAATTTTTTTAAGACCAAAAGAAACGATTACTTTAATCATAAATTTTGAAGAAAATCTAATCTTTTCCAAACGAATACATTGATGTATATTATTTTCCATGCCTTGTAATAAGTATATCTGAATGAAAAAGCCATCGCAAATCCATAATAAATTGTCATCGTACTTAAGTGCTTTTTTACGCAAAATGCTTTTTGCAGGCGGTTTAAATGAAGATTTTTTAAAATCTGGCACCCTAATTTGATTAGAATGTCTTGGGAATAGACTGCATGATGTTTTTTAAGGCATCAATAATTTCGAATTCATTGGAATTGAAATCATATTTCACAGTTTCGGATGACATTTCATGATTAAGGGAATACGCTTTACTGTATGAGGCAATGGGCAATTTTCAAGTCATGGAATATTAGAGACAATTACTTCGCGCCAAGTACTATTATCTGCCGATTTTTTTGTCCGTTGCTAAGTACGTGGGTTGCCATAGGTTGCCAAACTTTGCACGTCTTATCTGCGGGCTCAGAGAGTTTGTACGTTTAGTGGTCAAATTCTTTTTAGCTTGATGTGGATTTCCGAATTAAGATTCTGGCTGGATGCATGTCAGTAAAACTATACATCACATATTTTATACACCAACATTTTTTTCGCGTTTTCGAGATTTTATTCGGACATCACCTGGAGACTTCGATGTTTTAGAATAACAGAACTCATCATCTTTTAGTAAGCTGCACATAATGGATCGAGCCTATTCTGTAGAATAACCCTTTTTCTGCAAGATACTTCCTTTTAGATTTCAAATTAGTAAGCTGTTTTGAATAGATAATACCTAACAGAATTTTGATTTACTCTTCACTTACTTAATAAACAACATTGTATTAGCTTAGAGACTACTTTCTATGCAAGAAAGGAAAAGGTAAAAGGTGGCGTGATTACAGGTGAGACAAAAAGCCCGTTGCGCAGTGGGCTAGAGCGCTCTTTCCCGCGTTGGGGATAGGTTTGATTGACTGACTGCGGCGAATGAGCCCAAAATATTTACTCCAGATTCCCTTGTCGTTGCCGTCAATGTTTTCTTGCAGAAATGTCAATGCATACGCAGTTTTGTACTTAATGTTGAATGAGTAGTTTATCAAAGATCTCCGCTGAGACTGGTTTATTTAACTTGGAGGATCTTTAAAGTATATCCCCAGAAAATGTATGAGTGTGAAGAAGAGTACGTTTGATATTTTATTAAAATGGTTATTGGGACGTGCTTTTATATGAAATGTAATCATACGTTCCGCAATGATTTGTCATTTATAAATATAAGCATGAACTTGGTTTTCATCTTTTTTATCTTGCAACATAATTCCAAGAAACGTAATTCACGTCAGTCCGCCGGATTTAAAAGGAGCTTCTTTCAAATTTTCGATAGTGGATAACCTTTATTTCTCGAATTTATGTTGACGGTCATAGGTGGTAACTCGGTTTTTCGTAGGTTCTTACCGTGCTATGGCTGAACTCTTCGTTTCTTCCATCGCCCTGTCGCCACCTGCGTGTTATGGGTTTTCATCCACTGAGAGCTCTTATCCGTATAAAAGTTCATCCGACTTGAGTTCGCGTGTTCAAATCATCGGTCGGCCCTGCTTTCCCTCTGTAATTCTGCTGTCTGTTCTGGGCCTTTGACTTTTCTACCGTTTTTACCATTAATGAGATGCAGTTGGCAAAGTTAAAAAGGCATTGGCTCCATTAAATTAAAAGATACGCCACTAGATTTAATGCTGAGCATACTGAGAAGGAGAAGATTCGTCAACATACGAATAAAACTTTTCCAGTGAGCCCACCTTAATTCTCCGAGCAACTTCAGAATATACTAATACTTAAAGGACTTTACAATAGAAGGCTGTTCCCGAACACTCTTTTACATGCACATGTCTGTTTGGGTTATAAATGCACAAGAGCCTAAACACAAATACTCAAGAATGCTCACTTCATTTTATACCACTTTTGATAATAGGTTTCCTCATTAAGGTATGGCTGAATGACAGCATACTTTACGTTTTTGTATGTTTGGCTCCAAGTAATAATTGAGACAATTTGTTAATTTTCTGCTGCACAGGAAAAAACTCACATTGTACCTACATGGGAACAGTCTTTGCTTGACAGGTCCAACAGAATGACCGTCTGCCTACTTTTATTTTGTGAAAACGGTTGGTATTTTGACTGTTTTATTTGTTAATCGCGCATAAATGGAAAGACGATTGTAAAAAAGGCATCTTATAACACGTTTCAACTTAAACGAAGCGTTTTCCTTATGTACATTGAATTATTTCGTGGAGAAATAACTAGTGCAAATCATTTTGAAGTGTATGATATACTTTTTGGGAGTGTCGATACGTGTATGATTTCTTATAACAAAATTTATACAGCAGTTAGTTTAGAAACCATACGAACCACTTTTATCGATAATCAACCCAGTCATGCAGGCACCTTGCCCGCTTAAAAAAAGCTGCGTAAAACGTTTGCCGGCGAAGTTCTGTCTAGAACGCTCTCACCATCCCAACGTCGATTCTGCTGTTGACGTGTTTAACTGGCTCAAACAAGTACATCGCACAAACCTACATAATTTCCTGTGATTTGACAGTGCTGTTAGGGCTTATAGTTCCGCATTGTTTTGGCCATTCTATCTCAAAAAAATGTATTCGATTATTATTCTACTTAAAGCGCTTATCTATCTGCTTTAAAAAATTTGCTAACTGAAAAAATTACATTTGCAGTAGGACGCCCGAATAACCAATCCCACACCTACACAGATCACGCCATTTGGTTCGATAGGGATTACAAATTGGATGAACATATTCGTCCGTCTAAATTTTGGAAGTTGACAAAACAGCGAAAGTTAAGGCTGCACAGATCAATGCATGTCTGGAGAGCTTGGTGTTTTAGAAAAGCAGAATTTATCATCTTTTAGTAAGCTGCAAATGAGAGATCAAGCCCATTCTGTAGAATCACTCTATTTTTGCAAGATATTTCCTTTAAGAATCCTTCTAAGTGAGCTGTTTGGAATAGACAATACCTTACAGAATTTTGATTTACTCTTCACTAACTTAATAAACAACATTGTACCAGCTTACAGACTACTTTCTATGCAAGAAAGGAAAAGGTTATACGTGACGTATGAAAATATATCCGACATGAGTTCGCGTGTTCAAATCATCGGTCGGCCCATCGTTCCCTCTGTGCTTCTACTGTGTAACCTAGGTCTTTGAATTTTCCAACTTAATCCTACAGCTCCTTCGAATCCGCTTTATCGGTGGCATGTCTTTCGAGTTGTTATTACTTCCGAATTTTTCATGATTAATGCATTCATCTCAAATTTTGTCTCCTGTATGTTGAATTTGAATGCTATTTGTGCATCCGTTTGGTATAAGTTTCATCTTGGTAATTCTAAAATCATGCAAAGTAATTTTTTACTGAACGTGATTTTGCAGTGCTCTATACCGTAAAACCTCTAAAGACCGGACACATATATTAGATGTGCTATCTGCTAAAATGTTAATCTTTATTATGAAAAGTAATTTTTTATTGCAAAAGATAACAAACGTACGGATTTAAACTCAATTATCGTGCAAAATATTCCCATGATTGTATATTCCTCTCCACTTCCGGATAATTGTGAAGTTCCAAGCAAAGTGGGCGCTTAAGGTAAAGAGGACAGTAAGCATTGACACGCTCCAAGATTTATTCTACTGAAACAAAGCTAGCATGAAAGTGTAAAACTTCTTTCTAAAGATGCAATTGTTGAGGAAAGGGTTCCGCTTATTTCACTTGTAGATATGTAACCGAATGGTAAGATGATGTCCTCAAAAAACTTCTTGATGATACTTTTGAAGTACAGGAAGGTGATGGTACAAATTGGTAGTCTGCCGTCCATGCTCGTCTGACCAGAAATGTCCGCCACTAAATCTGCAACATGTTTTGTCGTAAACAGCATGGCAGAAGAGTCCCGATTGCTTATCTGTTTTTGGAAAGATGTAAATAAATACGTTGTTACCTAAGACCCTAAGAAAAAGAGAGCTTTTCGACAGACAAAACACATGTGATGCTGATTAACTTACATAGCTGATATGGAAGAAGAATGCTATTCGGACATCTGTGCATTTTTAATCGATTTCGCTTTCATTGTGTATCATGTAACAGTTTCCTCTGGAGGAAAAATCACCAAAGCACATAAACAACGAGAAGCCTGCCTCATCTGCGTTCGGTTTCACCGAAAGATATGCAACTGGATTAAATAATGAGCGAGCGGAGAAGGAGTAGATGCGTCAACATACTAAAACACATTTTCCAGTGAGCCCACCTTATTTCTCAGAACAACTTTAGGAACTGTTCTTGATAATAACGCATTTGTGGAAAGACTATCGTACAAAAGGCATCTTACATCATGCTCCAAATTTAACGAAACGTTGTCCGTGGAAGTTAATTCTGTTCTTTGAGCATACAATCACACAGAGTTGCAAATCTGCAGTTTTGATATTGATAAGACATTGCAGTTTAAAAAAAAATAATATTTGCTTATATATATTGGTTCATCTGATTTACGTGGAAATATCAAGATTAAAATGCTCTTTGAAGCACGATGCTATTATATTGCTACTCACATTGTATCACTGCATCGAACACTCTTTCCGCCATTCGTGCATTGCGCACAAACTCACGCACTAAGCTGAGCACGCGGTGCGAATAATTCGTCAGCTGGTAAACAGGCAAACCACGGCTTTTTACGCCCCATGATAGTATCCAACGCGTAAGTTATTTCATACTGAGGAAACTGTGCTGAAACGTTGATCTCACTCTCTCTCTCCCACTTATAAGATCAGGCCACCATTCGAGCCGGTTAGTTGTGTGATGCGGGAGTGGGTGCAGTGGCTGACAGGTCCGGTGACCCCGTCTTCGCGCGCCACCGCATGACCTGGCAAACCTAAACACTCCCACTAGGATTACCAAAACCAGGGGGAAGAAGTCATCGCCGTCTGACTGCCAGTCCACCTGTCAGCTACTCAAGGCACAATACATACAAGGCTGACGACGCAGTCTGACATAAAGCATCGGCAGCCTTCCAGTGTTAATCACCTTTGAAAGCAAACATCCAAGGTACAAACAAAACGAATAACTTACTTTATTTTCCTTCGCAAGAATCAGATAGAATGCGGTAACCGCACCTATTTACTCACCAATCACATGTGACAAACAATCCATGAATACTTTACAACAGGCAATTGCACGGTGCATCTCAACTGCAGGAATTAAGCGTCTCTGATGTTTTTGCTGAAGTGACAATCGTGCTATAGCTTTTCTTTGAAACGGGACGGTGAAAAATATAGAAAACATAAGTATCGTGAAGGTAAAACTACACATGATAACTTATGAGTCAGGAAACTCCGCAGAGATACTATTTGTACATAGATGTACATATACACATATTTATTTCAATAAAAATCAAGTTTCCATTTTAATTACAACCATCTTTGTAAAGGTAGCTTTCCGTGGTACCTATAAAGTATAGGAAAATTACCATTTCCTTTAGCGGCTGGAACAAATAAGACAGAAGCTGTTTGTATTTATGCGCGCGAAAAGTGCGCAAATTAGTAAGTGTGAATCTGTAAATTGTGCCCGATGTGAGCTAAAATGCTTTTTTATCGATCTCACCGATGGTTTTCAATCTGTCTCATTTGCTCATTTATTGGTTTTTGAATATGCACTTGTCGATTGGCCTTGATCCGGCCAATTAGCGAAAACCACCTGTGTTCCACACACTTATAAATTGCAGACACTATACAGTTAACGACAGCAACATCATGCATTGTGACCTTCGCAGCATGCGCATTTGGCTGTTTCTTCTTAGTTTGCTGCTGCCTAAATCTATGCCCTGTTTGTGGTCAGCAAGTAAGTATTTTTCCGCACTTGTCAAATAGAGAATATGTTTTATTTTGATGCACCCAGAAGGGGCATGATTATAAGGTTTTCATTAACACTTCCGATCTGAACAGCCTTTTGTTGTTTTCTCTTTGGATTTGTTCATCAAAGCTGCGAAAGTTTAATTGCAAAGCAAGAACCAAGTGCATTGTTTGTGATGCTTGGGTGCATTTTCTTAAGCTGATTTATCCCTTAAATCGCTCCATTTTATTCCACGAACGGTCAGTTCACTCATTTTTCCTTTTAAAGTGTTTGCCTTTTTCGTCTTGGTTTTCTTCTTCTTTCAGAATGTCTTTGCATAAACCTTTTCGCACCTTTTCGTTCACTTTTCTTCAACTTTCAGATTGCCCACACATTAACAAAGCATTTTCCTTGACGGAAAGTGTAGAATATTTAATTGACCAACTTGGCTATATTTCAATTTCGTTAAGCTATTATTTTTACATGCATGCGGGATTACGAATGGAATTTCAAGGAAGTTCTCTAGCACGTGAGTGCACCTTCATAAAAAACATCAGGGAGGCTAAATTCCTGCGGTTCAGATGCACCGTGCAGTTGCCTGCAGTAAAATATTATGCATCACTTGAGGTAAGGAATTGGCGAACATTGCTGTCTGCCTTCTATACATTCGCTTCGATGATCAAATCCAAATATTTTATTTCATGACCCTTATTTTTCTTTAGACTAGAGAAGTATACCCGATGTATGAAGAACATGCTAGCTACGATCCATTCGTGTACACCCTAACCAATGCTTCGTTCACAGTAACAGCTGATAAAACGTACTGGGGTCAAGGAACTACATTGCAGGATGAGATTCGCATATCTGCCATCGAAACTGATGATATTATGACCCCCCTGCAGCAGATTCTTGTATTCAAAATTGAGAATTCCACAACAGTATTGTCTGTTAACTGGATACAGATGATCAGAATAGCTCTTCGAAACACGATGCCGCTATATTGCTACTCTTAATTAGACAATTATCCTCCTTATAACGTCAGTTGCGGTTGCTGGGTAGTTGCTGGTGCCATTTTACCTATAACTTAAATTTTGGTGACGGAAAGTAAAATAAAATAAAACTTTTTATATACTGTGTTAATCTTTTAAAAATCTAATCAACCTGACCTGACATGCAGCAGATATTTGGTTTAAAAAAATAACAACTACATTTTCTCAAACTACAGTGCGAAAAGAGCGTATCTATAACTCCTCTGAATATAAAACAGTTTTCAGGAAGGTGAACATTGCTTTTATAAAACATACATTAAAATCCAAAGCCATTTGGTCATGTTTGTTGGGTTCGCCTGGAATAAAAGATGTTCATGTTCGGTTTTTCAAGTATGACGATTTTAAATTGTAGTGATGGTTTGGAGTTTCTGTTCAAGGTGTGTGCTTCAGTTTAAAAGCAGAAGTAAATGCCGCCAAATTTGGTCGGAGAGAGAAAAATTTGGATCTTTAGCAATCTATGATATTTGGTAACATAGAATCTTTGGTAATTTGCTTTTAACGGACCTCCTAAATAAATCAAGACAGACCACTTGTTTTTAAAGTCTATATGACAGACTTTGCTCAACCCCTTAGGCTCTCACCACCATTTTTTTAAAAAACCTGACTACAAGAACTTTCCTATTGGGTATTCATCAAGACATCGTTCATAGAGCCTTTCCAAAAAATATCCCCCCTATAAATTTGACGCTACGTGAATAAAGAAGATTTCAAAAAATCATTAAGGTTTCTTCGTTTATCTTAAGGTGAAACCCGTAGGGCATGGCTTGTGCTCTTGGACCGAGAGCAGGAGTCAGGCATGCATCATGACCTATCAGTAAACTTGACGAAACTTAGCAAGGCTGACTGCGATCACACACGACAGTTCGATCGTCGTAGCCTGACGATGTCCACAGTATGATCCAAAGCATGCTGGTGCAGGGACAGTGAATTGCGTGCGGGTTCGTTCTAAGCAATAGTAGTTCACGGAAAACAAGACCTTCTTTCTCGCGCCTACCGTTTTGCCAGAGGATTCCATCACACCACAATGCAGGCGACCCATTGACCCATCCCCAGGCACTGCTGCGCCCGAGGCTCGAACTCGCGACCTTTTTGGGCAGAATTCCAACGCTCTACCTACTGCTCCACTAGCTCTTTGTCTTGCCGGTCTCGATCGGGAATATTTACAATGGTAGTTGGGTGCTCACCGATCGGTTACAGGACTCACTCGTCCCGTGGGGTCTTCGGGCTAACTCTAAAGTCCTGCCAGCAGCCGTAAAGCAGCTAAGTATATAGGCAGAATAACATATCCGACAAAGATAAGGGAGACTGGAATGGCCATTTCTGGCTTATAAGCCGTCATCAGCCAACGGGACGAGTGAGTCCTGTGACCGATCTGTAAGCACCCAAGTACCATTTTCTATATATATATAAATATTTATACGTGTTCTTCTGAGGTGACTGGCGTATTTACTGGTGCACCTCAAAGGTCCTTCTTACGCAATGACACATACACATGCTAACCAAGGTTGAGTCTCTAAGCGCGTTTAAAAGAGATCCTGCCTTCCCAGGCCTACACTGGTGGCATAATCCGGGAAAATAGCAGATCTCAACTGCCATAACTCGCCTTTCTGCCAGTCCACTGTGATAATCCATATCGCAGATGGTCCATTCCCAGTTAAGAAACAAATACAGGCCCTTCTGAAGTGCTTACTTACGCGCTGTGGTAACAAAATGATCAAATAAAGAATTAACTTTTATATGAAGAGTGCGGTCAGATTGCAAAACGAAACATTTTGCATTTCTTATGTAGTGGCTACAGTATATGGATCGGATTCTTTTATTTTCCTGCTTTTAAAAAACCGCACTAAATTGCTTTAGTACCTTTTGCTAAATGTTTCAAAAAAGTTATGGGTTTGAACTTGAGATGGGACTTTCTTTTCAAAATTCATCTTCACTTTCGTTTTCAACGAAAAATTATTAACGTGTGTGGGTAGTTAACCAGTGCATCTGGATCGAACGTTCACATGTTCAACGGAATCCTACTGTGGGGTCATTTTGAGCTTAATAATCTCCTCAGAGTTGCCAAGCTGAGTTCTTTCCGTTAGCAATCTGCAGGCGTAGGTCCCACTTCTAAATACCTTGTGCTATGTGACAATTGTTAAATATTGTCATAAGATCATTCTGACTGGCAGATAATGCATGGAGGTATACAAAAAAGATGCATATCATTTAGTAGCATTTATTCGTCAAGATAAATTTTACAAAAATCAAGGCCCTTTTAAATACGCTCCATAAGATTACAGGCACTCATCCAAAGGGGTTTTCCGTGGTTCGGCTGAAATTATGCTGTAAGTTGCCTGCGGCTACTTTTTCTTCACCCATTTTACATTCTGAAAACGCTTTAGGCTTTGGTTTTCCAACTTGGTAATACGTTAAAGTCGGGGTGTAAGCGGAATGTAAAAACCACTGTCTAGCCATTTTTCCAGAAACCTGGTTGAATTTGTACGCTGTGTGGTCAAGTGCGTTGTAATGGGGAAACAGCCAGTCTCCCGATGGATATAATTGCAGGTCATTTTTTACTGTCTCGCAAAATTGCTTTAGCACTTTGATTTACTAATATTGGCTCATTGTGGTGATACGATGACTAAATTTATCGAGTAACAGGAAGAAACGACCGAGTTTCGTCGTATTTCCTCCTCACTACAACTACGTGCTTAGCCTTTCGCTTATGGAGCAATTTTTCAGTTTCTCCGACGTAGTTGCTGCGTTCATAACCCCATCATATTCGGCAAACGATGGCAGACATTTCCTGCCTTGGCAGAGGGTCCTTCGGCGTTATGCCACGGCACCTGATGGTTGCTTCTAACCTATGCACAACCCAAACTCTTAGTGGAATGAGAAGGTAGCTGATGGCTTCCGAGATTTTCTTCAATACGAAGGAGCTCGCCGAAATACACGGCTGGTTGGATTTTGGTCTTTCGGGCATTTGTCATATGCACTGGTTTACAAATTTGCGTGGGTAGTCATTCGCTCTCAGGACCCATCGAAGCTACTGTACTTCAGCAACCTTATCCTTCATTTCACCGCAGTGTATCTCAACGTGCCTGCATAGCGCCCATACACAACTGCGTTTGAGACGGATCGAGAGGTTGTCATTTAAGTTAACCATTTGTGTAGCATTTGTCGCTTTCATGAAGGCCTCCAGAATCTTTGCGGCCAACAAGGACATCCAGAAAGCCAGCTGGTTGTTTTCTTCCTCGCCCTTCGTAAATTGTATGTCCGGGCAGACAACGTTGAGTGTCAGCACCTGATCCCATTTGATGACGACGGTGTCATTCACATCCCGAGCCCAGAGACTGAAAGCCTCGCCATAGATTATAACTGCGTAAGCCTCGAGTTGTACAAGTTATGGACCTCAGTCCTGAACCAAGTGTCTTATCGGTAACTACGTACGCCCAGGGTACAGTATGACAATTTCGCCTTTAAAACGTGTCAGCATGTCTGACCGATGACCAAAGGAATCAATCCTAGCAGGGGCACTAATACCGATCATGTATTCCATGTATGCGACAACATACATTCTAGATGCATTGGTGACAACATTTAGCAGCTTATCGAATCAGCAAAGCCAGCTAAATGTTACTGCGGCACAGATATCTTGTTAATTCAGATTTAAAAGCACTATAATCTCATCTTGTCTAACCCTTGATCTGTGCATTAATGAACGACGTTTTTATGATTGTAAGCGTCACCCCAGAAGAAAAATAGGACTACGCTCTGGTATTTGATCGTGTGCAGAATTTCAGTTTTGCCAACAACCCATGAAAAATGCATCTTTGGATGCTCCTTTCCTGAAGTTATGGACATTTAATTACTAGGATCACCTTATAACATCCATTTCACAGTACTTACTGTTGGGAACTTCCTGTCACTTACCTCAACACGACGGTGATGGAAATTTCTGGAAATGTTGAGCATACGTATTGTACGTAAAATATCTCATGAAAGGTCACAAACAATTATTAAAAACCATCAGGATACTATCACCCCTAAAAATGCATATTAACCTCTACAAGTGCATTGCAGTCAGCGCCTTAGCTGGTAATTTGCTTTTTTTCTACTCCAAACTTTCCCGTCAATCATTTTTACATAAGACTGGCCGCCAATTGTCTGATCCTCTAACCCCTTTCATCTAACCGACCGACTGTAAGGTCAAGCAAAGTGAGCTCGCAGGGCAGTTGGATTTGTAAGGATCTGTCATTTTACCCCGACGTGTGGGCAGCTTTAATGACCCTTCTCTTTGTATTGCACGTTCGCGCTTATGGAAAGAAGGCTGGTTTATCACAACGTTGCCGCAATTCGCATGTCTTATCTGCGGGCTCTGATAGTTTGTACCTTCAGCGGTTAAGTTCTGTTAAGCTTGATGTGGATTGCTGACTGTAAATTCTTGTTGGATGCATGTCGGTAAAAGTATATATCACATATTTTATACACCACCATTTTTTTTAGCTCTTTCACATTTTGCAAATATTAACAAACTAATCTGCTGTTGTTTTAAATTGAAGCTGGTTTTATCTTCTCCTGATGCAGGCGGCCTCTCATTTGCGAGACATTCTTTCTTAGCAGAAGGTATGTAACATGTTGACTTTGTTCTCTTAGGCTGCAATATTGGTTGGAACTCTGTATACTACGAGACCCTACTCATGAAACTTGTGGAATGTTAAAAACGCTTTTAAATAATAACAAATTACCCTTAGCGAATTAAAAAGAAAACAAACATCCGAGGTTATATCACGCTGTTTAGAAATACGGAGTTTTTTTAGAAAAAATGACTTGCCAAATATCATTTGTATTGAGTCACCTCAAGTTTGTGATAAAATTACAACTTATTCACGCAGAACGAACGAGTAACCTTATTACTGCATGTTGAATCACGTGTGGAAAGAGTCGTTTAGTTTAGTTTGTAGCGTAATATCGTCAAGAAAAGAAGATGCATTAGCATACGAATTAACCTTTTCTAGTGTGCCCACCTTATTTCTCAGAAAATCTTCATAATAAACTATTTCTTTAAGACCTTTACAAAAGAAGGCTGTTCTTGAACACTCTTTTACATGCCCATGTCTGTTTGGGTCGTAATTTTGGAAGAGGCTAAATATCACTTTTGATAATAGGTAATCTCGTTATGAAACGCTTCAATAAGATAATTTACGTGTTTGCAAGTTTGACTCCAAGTGACAATTGAAACATTTTGAGAATGTTTCTGCTGCACAGGAAAGAAATCACATTTTACCTACATTGGAACAGTCTTCGCGTGACAGGTCCAACAGAATGACCGTCTGCTAACTAATTTTGTGAAATTTGATAGACTTTTGACTGCTTCATTTGTGGAAAGATGATCGTACAATAGGCAACTAACAACATGCTTCAACTTTAACAAAGCGTTGTCATGTTCTGCTCTTTGAGCATGAAATCCCACAGACTTGTCAATCTGCATTTTTATAATCGGAAACATTGGTTTTCTTAAAATAATATATGCATCTATACCTTGGTCCATCTGATTGACTTGGGAAATTGCAAGTTTAAAATGCACCAACTTCAGTTTTGTAAACCTCAGGAGTTCAGGGTACCCTATTCCACATAGATGAACACACGAGACTGCGTAAACTAAGTCTATGGTACCTATAAGAATGGAAACCGACCGAATTAAAGGTAACATTGGTGTCATTCTAAGGTACAAATATTTCGACTGCTATGATTATCAAAAAGCATATTGAGCTTGCAAAAAAGCATATTTTGCAAAATGGTTAAGGGAATTAATAGTGTGTAGAATTTAAGTTTTCCACGACTGGTCAATTGAATTGCTGCCAGCCGGTTTCATGAGTTAGGCTGCATTCAATCCGAGAGTATCACCAGACCGAAAGTGATAAAGGACCGTGTGACAATTGGTTCTGGAGATGTTGCGCAAAGTTATCCTACTGAAATCGCACCGAGGTCATTTACTGTAGATGGTGATTGGCAGTCATAATACATAATACATACAAAAAGCAGCATTTATTTCTTTCAAGTGTCATCACCAAACCTTTAAGATTATTGTTAGACTGGAACCTATAACTAATAAGCAATCGCATGCGTGTGGTTTGCTCCATCATGATATGCGAATATTTGCAAAAAATTAACAGTTGCAATATAATGTTCTCGTGTTTTGAAGGGCTTTTTTGGTCATAAACCTCCAGTTCACTAACACAACTTTAATTGAATTCGCAATTTTGAAATCAGACTTCTGGAGAAAATCAGTCGGAATATCATCGCTGTCAATGGCAGATACGCGAGCCTCATCCAGCAATGTGGTTCCTAGACCCCAGTACGTTTTATCAGCGGTTACTGTAAATGAAGCGTTGGTAAGGATGTGATCGAAGGAACCGTAGCTATCGTGTTCTTCATCCGTCATGGATAATTTTCGTCTCTTAAGTAAAAATATGAGGTTCAGGAAACAAAATATTTGGTTTTTGGTCATTGAAGCGAATGTATAGAAGGCAGCTAGCAATAAATGCTAATTCCTTACCTGAAGTGATGCATAATACTTTATGACAGGCAACTGCACGGTGCATCTGAACCGCATGAATTTAGCCTCTCTGATAGTTTAGCTGAAGGTGCACTGATGCACTACAGGAACTCCTTGAAATTCCATTCGTAAGAGTGCGTGTAAGTAAAAACCATAGTTCTTAGAATACGAAACAGATTCAATTTTGCCAGTTAAATATGTGACATTTTCCGTCAAGAAGAGTGTTCTGTTTATGCGTGGGCAATCTAAAAGATGAAGAAAAATGAACGAAAAAGACGAAACGATGCACGTAGGGGTTTATGCATGGACACTTTTGAATAAAAAAGGAAACAAAATGAAAATTGCGGAAAATTTTTAAACCGAGAAATGAACAAACAGAAAATTCCTGGCCATCATAATAAATTCAAGCCCCCACTGAACAGGAGAAATAAGCCAAAAACAATTCGTGTCCTATGCAAGGCTACTCTTTGATCAAGCCCTTAAGGTCAATTTACACTGACAAAAAATCTTCCAAATAACGTCCTTTCTTACTCCAAACTAGCCCTCACCGACTTCAAGGTGACCAAACCTGATGGCTTCAAGCGTCGCATCATTGCCTCAAACCTCCCGTCTTCAAGGCAATGCGCGTTGTAGCCTAGCATCTTTTGGCTCAAACGTTACACCGAGAAATGAACAAACAGAAAATTCCTGGAGAAAAGTGAACTTATTTGCTTAATAGATCAGCCTTAGTAAATTGTACGCAAGTACTGAATAAAAGTATTCAAACAATGCAGTCCATTTTCATCTAGTTGAGATTTTGGTTTTCGAGTTGCAATTTATTTCCCTAGCCTTGATTTATAAATCCAGGGAGGTAAGAAATAAATGTTCATTGGGTCAAAGGTGATGAATAAAAGCACCAAAAAGCAGTCCATTTTCATTTATTTGAGTTTATGGTTTTCGATTTGCAATTTATTTCCGTAGCCTTGATAAAGAAATCCGGGGAGGAAACAATGAAAGGTTCATTTGGTCAAAGGTGATCATGAACAAATTCTCAATATGTCTCCTGTGGGTTAATCTGAAGTAAAAACATTCTCTATTCGACAACTAGGAAAAAATACTTACATGCTGACCAAAACAGGCCTTAAATTCAGGCAGTAGAAAACTAAGGAGAAATAGCCAAGGGCACATGCTGCGGAGGTCACAATGCATGGTGTTGCTGCCGTTAGCTATATAGCGTCCGCAGCTTATAAGTGTGTGGACAACAGGAAATTTTCACCAATCGGCCGGATCCCAGCCAATCGGCAAGCGCACATTAAAAAGCAAATAAATGAGTAAATTTGACAGATTTGAAACCATTGGTGAGGTTGATAAAAAGTGTTTCAGTTCACATGAGACACATCTGACAGATGTGCACTCTTACTTATCCGCAGTTAAAGAAGGACTTAGTGGTATTTAATTGTTTCCGCTATTGTCGCCCTGACAGCAGAACGGAGAGAACAAGCCGGGTGGCCCAACTCATGCATTATCAGGAAATCAAACAGATAATCATCTCACCGGACCTGACTGGCTACAGGCAAATTGTTCTTAGAAAGAAAGTTGCAGTATGGACAGCTTCGGGTAGACCTGATAATAACAGTCCGTTTACTACGCGTTCAGGACTACTGTCTTGGGCCAGGTAATATTTTCATGCAAGCAACAACAACGAACGTCAGAGGTCATCCTCTCAAATTAAGTGGGACTGAAGCTAGGCTAGACACTCGGAAGAACGTTTTCTCCCAAACAGCGGTCTAGGCTCTAAATGTTTTTATGTCAGAATCCCTGGAGGCTTTTAGGTGAAAGTTCCATTGATATCATGGTACGAGCTACAACACGAAATGAAATCTGCAAGTGTGACGTTAGCTTATATGGTATTTAGAATACTACCAGCTTTGTTTGAGTAAAATGTATTTATATTTATTTTTTTCATTCGAGGGCTCGCACTCTCTCGTAATTCCCATGCGTAGGTCCCGGAGGTCATCTCTGCTTAACACCGAGAGTGTTCGCATCAGCTGAACCTGACGGCCATAGTCCATGTGCTCTTTGAACGTTCATCCTTGCTTTGAACCGTAACGGACCGAATATGATCTGGGTGGATATTTTTGCCTTTGAAATCACTCAGTGGATGCTGCAAACAGCAAGTGAGTATCTGGCTGCATCTTCCGCACTTTGATGATGATCCAGGTGATTTCCGCAATGCCCCCGTTGAACCCTCCCCCGAAGGGTGACAATTTGTTTCTCCAAATTATCACCGGGAGTTTTTTTCACTGTCTGCTCTTTTTCAACTATATTCCACACAATTGGCTCATAGCAATTGGCCTCGTCAACATCCCAAGATACTATGTTTTGGGTAACCCAACTCGAATGTTTGAATAGGGAATTCAAAGGTTTCTCACCTACATCTCCCTCAAATATAATGTTGCTGATACTGAAAGTCCAGTTTGAATCTTTCCATGATAGGACAGTAGGGTCCCTATAGGTTGTGATTTTGAAATGGATGGCACCGGCCAGTTTTACCGTAAAAGTCAAATGGAAAGCATGCCCAAGCCTACGCTCCTTTTGTGATGATTATTATACCGTAAACCATGCGCAAATTGTTTTGAAGCCAGTTACAGGCCGACTTACAAATGCAATACAGGCCTTCTGGAGCCAACTCAAGCGGAGGATGCGCAGAAGTGGCACGGTGTAAGGAAGGACGGTATGGGCGCACGCAGCTTAAGTAAAATACCACCTGTGGTTCGGTTTCAAACTCCGATCTCTGCCCAAGGTTTGGAAAATGTGCTTAGGCCTAACTCTACCCATAAGAAGAGGATGTCGGCGGAGGATGAGAGGAAAAGGAAGCACGCTGTCATGCAACACGAGAATCGATGACGAGGTTGTCAAACTGATCTCCCAAGCCAGTCAGGCCTTCGCCGACTGCAAGCCTCCGTGTGGAATCGCCATGGTATTCACCTGCATGTATATATTTCATAAAATGGTAACATTCCATTTTAAAAAAATGGTTTTTCCCTGGCAAATCATTTCGAATGCGACTGACCGTTACAACTGCATTAAGGGTGTATCAAGCTACAAGATGCGCACCTTCCGTCCAAGACCTAACACAGTGCGCATTAAATTTTCAAATGTATGCAAACCATGTTATATACCTTATAAATGACATAACTTTACCTGCACATTCGAGGCTTTATGAATGGACCTTTCATGGTTATAAAACATCTCACAGGAAACACTTGTTTAAAGCCACAATATACCCTTTCTTCCACTATAAACCTTGAAGGAGCCATTTGCTACCAAATTAGCGCAAGGAAAAATATTTTTGTCATGTTTTCTACAAATAATAGTTGAATTTATAGGGGCATAAAAAGTAATGAGAAACTTGCATACGAAATATGCACAAATGTGATACGGTAGTTTGAACAGCCAGCTTCCTGCAGCCAAATCCACTTTGCGTGATCCTAGAGATTTCGGATTTAATAAAGCAAGAGCGGTGGATATATGCCCAGCAATTACCAGTAATATTCACCCTATAAATGCTATTTCAATGGCAGGAGTATGTTGTGTTGATTGAAAATGTATGTGCACGCCCAACCTGTTCCATGTGACTGTTCGAGGGTCATTTTCAACGATGTCAGCTGGTTGCTACACCACATGGTGGGTACAGATACGGCGTCGTGCGCATTTATAGTGGTAGTAGACTGGCGCAATATCTACCGCACGTTTTCTCCCACATGACAGAATCTACAGGACCGTAGGCGGGAACGGGTGTACGTGAACCTGGGCTTAGGCGCGACACACAACCTCCCTCACTGTGTAATATCTGCCATGGTGCGTAACCCAAATAACGCCAGTCGTTCACTGAGGATTGGTATATTACTTAATTCAGTTAAGTAGAAAGCTTGCTAATAATTTAAAATTATGATAAAAATGTTACTTTGGAAGGCCCGGAATCTCGTTTCTCAATTCGAAGGAGGCTATTGTCTGTCTGCTGGTGTTTACTGGAAAGCACGGTGGATGTTGGAATTTAACAGCTTTGAGCTGTCGAAAATTGACCGGTTTTTTGCTGTGATTTGGCAATGTTAAACTATGTATAGCGTAAGCAAAAATCACTTAACTTGGAAACGGCGGGTATCAGTGATTTATTGCGAACGGTCCAACCGGTTACTGTTGATTGATTTAGTAACTCTTGAGTGCATTTTGGCAAAACCAAAGGCAGAGGCATTGAAGTTGCCAACACCAGGCAGAACCGTCCTCATCGTGTTGTGCACATTATCATCGGTACTAAATTCACAGAGGATGGCCGAAAGCTCCGGTAAATCGTAGATTAAGTCAGTATTAAGGAGTTGTGACTTTGCCAATGTTTTTGCCCGTTCCACAGTTGGGGTCAGACCGATCTTCAAATTGAAACCATCCTGCAGTTTTTAGAAGGCAAAGCTAAGCCTACTAACACACACTCTCGCCGAGGTTAAGAACTGGACAGAAGCGGTGATTTTCTTCTCCGTTGCACTCAGGCCTTTGGTGTAAAGAGTCTGTCTGCAGATCACTCGAGCCAAGAGCCATTTGAGCGTCAGTTTCTTCAGCATCACATTGGCTCTTCCACTGCGATCAACTATGGGTTAATATTCTCGGGTAGTGTTGGTCTTATCCATTGCAACCAGCACCGAGATGGTCGAATCAAAGTAGTTTTCAAGCCTCGGGCAGTCGGCGCATTCAACAACAACAGACTTCTGTTGGGATTCAATTTCAAAATCTCCTAACGGTTTTACACAAGATAGTTGATACGCCTACATGCGGGTCTTGTCTATAGCAATCTTTACCTTTGTCTTCGGCAAGAAATCGTCTTCAATGGCGATTCGAAGGCGTGGTGGGTGCAGGACAAAACAGACCGGTTCACAATTTATCACGCTGTACTCCTGATTCAACACGTTGTTCATTTTCAGGCGACAACGGAACCCTGAGAAATTGGTAAGATGGTGAGCCAGGACACGCAGGTGTACATAAGCATGGTCGGTGTCATTGACTTTCACGATAACCGCTGAGGAGTCAATGTTCTCGGTCTTAAGGGCGTACGTCTTCTTAGGCGTGAAAGTTAGAAGGGGGCAGGTACTCAGTCTGGTTGAGACCCTCTAAGAAGATATATTCAACAGCATTAGGAGCAAAGAATGTGGCAAACTGGTCGCTTGGAGCGCTGAGTTTCTTTAACAGGTCCTGAAAAACACATAATCTCGACAGTCTGGTGCGCAAATGCGAAGGAGGGCTTAACAGTCAGTTGGTCGTATGGCCCCATAATGACGGCCTTTTGCATCGTTATGCCACCGGGTGATAGCGATGCTGTGATATTGTAGACGGTATCCTTTTTCCAGGCAGGCAGAATGAACTTAAAGTTCTTTCTGGGCGTCTTGCACACGGACCACACATTCGTATCCAACTCTAGGTCAGTTCTTGTATTGGTCGGCTGAGGGCTGCTTAAGTACACTTCATCCACCATCACCTCCAGATTGAGACTGGTGCAGGTGAGGGTTATGGTTAGAACCAGTCGAGTGGCCAGCGGGGTGCCTGCAATGGGTGGGTAGATGCCAGCCTCGTAGATCCTCGAAAGCGGTATGAAGGGATCTTTCCCTTTGTGATGCAGTCAAAGTTATTCAGTGTGGGTGAGTTTGGAGTGACGTTGTAGACGTAGCCCAGGTAGCCAAGGTCATCACCATCGGAGTAAAACATCTTCTTTTTCACGATGACCACAAAGGTCTTGTCTCTGGGCAAGTCTCGAAAGACATCATCAATGACGCAGGCCACATAGCGTGTCAATGTCTTGCGCTTACTAAATAGGCGGCTGAGTTTGTCGATGTCGTTTGATCAACGCTCCTGTTGTTCAGGATCGACATAGAAGAAGAGAGTGGAGCCCACACTGACGGGTAGTCTGGGCAACTGATCTGGACAGAACTCATCAATACGGTGTTGCCTCTCGGGGATGAACCAGCACATGGTGTATCCACCGCTTTCCTGTGCGTCAATCGAGGCTATCTAGTAGGGACATAGATAGAGCAAACGAAGGTCAGTCCTTAGCATATCAGGGAGGTGAAAAGTAAAAAGGTCATGCAACTTCGCTGCGAGTATTTTCTGACTCACCAACCTACCGAGACTCGACCAACTACCACTCGCACATTCGCGTGCGTCCAGATAGTCGTGGCTGCCGAAATGCCACTGGAACCTGCACCCCTCCACTGACGCAGCCTGGGTTGCCAGACACGACAGCCCTCGCGTAGTGCCACACACACACACCCATTGGACAACACTTAATTTGCTCCACAGACCTATGTAAGCAGCTGCCACAACGGTCTCATTCTCACTCTGGCATGGCTTGGCGCAGTCAACACATGCCCTAGCTTTGCCAGTGGCCACTGCTGCCTGGGACAGCAACTCAGGGTTCTGTACACAATAAAGCCCTCATTCTTGTGCCTTTTTTCTTTACCTACAACTCGGGATTTAGCTTGCTGATTATAGTGCTGGATTGCAACCACTGCTTAGACCACCGCAAGTATAATTTCTGGGAAATTTAACCTGCTTGCTAAAACAGATTCAAACTATTACTGGTTTTTAAATTGTGTTCAGTCTCCGAAGTTCCTTAACTGAAGATCAGTTCAGTAAAAATTCGTTTTATCGCAGGGAAACAGCCCATCCTTAGGCGGAATTAGACTTTTCAAGATGGACAATGCAAAAATTGCAATAAAGCTGAAAAGTTTCAAATATATCTCTAAGCGAGCCGAAACATTTAATGTTACGTCACTGAAAAGTAAGATAACGCAGGTATAAGAAACCGCATTAGTAACCAGAAGCAAGGGCACGAATTCCTATTAAAAATTCATATTCCGCCAATTTTAACGTGTTTTTGCTACGAAGCGTTTTTTACAAGATTTTATTTGATCATGCCGAGAATCGAAAGCCGAGCAGAATGAGGCATACATTAACGGCTTTCTGGCGCAAACGCCTGGCCCGTATCGATTTTTCATGTGTGCTTGCCTGTTTGCTAGCACAATCCCTCTCATCTGACAACCACCTGGAGAATTGTCATCGACAAGCAAAAAAATAAAGTACCTTTCCTAGAGCACAAATCTGACTTCCACAAATATATTGATATTTAATACCCAGGAGAGGTGGTCAATTTATTTGTCGCGTCATGCGATTGAGATACCAAAACACTTCCTGTCGAACGTTTATTATTATTATTACTATTATTATTATTATATTAGTCAGATTGCACTGAATGCTGAGTGACCATAATGCAGTGCGTATTATTAACCAGGGTCGAGCATGTTGAACGCAAGCCAGTAGGGTTACGATTATATTTGTCGTATACTAAACATTTATCACTATTTGCATCTAAGAACTATTCCCAGGGAGCATTTTTCCATGTTAATCTACGCATTATTAGAAAAAAGGGTGAACTAATAATGCTTTATTTAGTGAATCGCCAGAACTCTTAAAAAGAACTTACTTTTGATGGGCTCTTATTATTAAATCAGCTTAAGAAAATGCACCCAAGCATCGTAGACAACGCACTTGATTCTTGATTTGCAATGTAATCTTTGCAGCTCTGAGGAACAAATTCAACGTGAAAACAACAAAAGGTTGTTCGGATCGAAGGTATTTATGGAAAAATTATAACCAGGCCCCTTGTTTGTGCGGCAAAATAAAACATTCTCTATTCGTCTTCTGCGGACAAAATATTACTTGCTGACCACAAACAGATCGTAAATTCAGGCAGTAGAAAACCTAGGAGAAACAATGTAGGCGCATGCTGCGAAGATCACAATGCATGATGTGGCTTTCGCTAGCTTTACGGCGTCTGGAGCTTATAAATATGTAGATAAAAGGAGGTTTTGGCCGATTGCCGGATCCTAGCCAATCAGCTAGCTCATATTCAAAAATTGAATGGGCAAATTAGACAGATTGGAAACAATTGGTGATGTTGGTGAAACGCATTTCAGCTTACATCAGAAACATCTGACAGATGTACACTCTTTCTTATTTGCGCACAGTTCACATGCAGAAATACAAAGAGCTTCTCTTATATTTGTCCCAGTCGCTAACGGAAATGGTAAGTTTCTCATACTTTATAGGAACCATGGAGAGCCATCTTTGCAAAGATGATTGTAATTAAAATGGAATTTGTTTGTTATTAAAATTAAGGTGCGTTCACGTAGGCGTTCACGTATGTACAAAAAGTAGCTCTGTGGAGCCAACTGACTCCAAAATTAGCATGTGAAGTTAAATCATCACGATCCCTTTGTTTTCTATCTTCATCACTATCCCATTACCCATGATGTCGTTCTTTACATTAGATTTTCACAAGAACTTCAACGATAAACTGTTCAAATTGAACCGTTTTGTTATATTGAAAAATGCGCTGATGGGCAGTGGGGATGAGTTACACATTTTCAACCTGAGTCCTTTTTCTCTCACGTTATCTGTGCGATCAATTCACAACAAACATTAACTTTTGTAACCGAAAGACCGTCAGTTGAAAGTCTTTAAATATTTTGCTCTCTTCGTACTATGCAAGCGTATCGGCATGGCAGCTAACAATAACCTACAACTTGTTGTTTTAGCTGACATGTAAGAAGTATTCCTGCAGATATAGATCCACCTGAATGTCAGCTGACAACCAAGCGTACCCCATTAGATCACAAACATAATTGCTTCCCGTAAATTTGCACTTCAGAAAGTAAGAATGTTTAAAAAAAACCGAAAAAACGGAAACTGGCATCGCTGTGGATAGTTAATCGTTTGGTGTCCCAACCCTGAAGACGGATCATGAAGCTGCTTTTGCAGGCACAAGGGTTTTCAACTATGTGATGCCTGTCGCTTAAGCCCGATGCTCTTATCGTCAGTCCGACGCATGCAGCCGACAAGCTTTGCAAAGCACAGTAAGTCGAATGTTGGCTACTTTCTGCTGTTGCGGAATGTCAGTAAACCCACACTTTCTCTTTAATTAGTGCTTAAAGGTATATTCCTTGACTCAAATCAGTTTATATATTAAGCGTTTGATAATTAGGCACCAACAGCTAGGAATGCATTCTATAGTAGACCTAACTTTGTCCAATTATGAGCATGGCGTGTGTTGGTTATATCTCAACCGATTGGTGAATCGATCGTCATGCTTAAATAATTAACTAGATTAACATTCTATGAATTGTGCTTTTAACTTCCTAAATAGGCATTTGGGAATTATAACAAAACAACGGAGAAAAATAGAAAAGACCCTACTTGATGAGATCAGCGGTCTTGCCAAGGAATCCCGATCCAGTTAGCAAATGCGGCCAGAATCAAGGACTTTTAGAATAATTTCAGTCCTCTTTGATGTTCACGCCTTTATTATTTGCTGGTTTTGTCGTGGGATATGTAAATTCGTCCTGAAGATTGAGCTAACTGCCAGTTGTCCTCTGACAATTTCGACGACCCCTTTAACCTACTGATCAGGGTTTTAAAGATAGCAACTCTCATGAAAGTTGCATGCGCAAAGAAAGCTGAAAAAGATCTGTAAAATTGCATCAGCCACCGACTGCAACCTTGGAGCCACCAACCATGAGGGAGATGAGAGAATCGGGAGGAGAATGGATCAGGATGATCCTTTAGCCATGCCCGCCTTGGTCGCGGTCCAGCAGCTCTAATATGACATTCATCATCCCCTTCCAGAATTTGCGCCCCAATAACGCATCAAAACTATTCTGACTGCTTGCCTTTCTGAATAACTTGTAAAAAACCACACAATTCGTTATATTTGCTGCCAAATCACTGACCATTGATTCGCATTATGGTGGGTACAGTCTCCGTTTCAGTCAGTTCGCGTGCCTTCTGCGGTCCTCCTTCGTCGTCGGACTTTCTTTGGTTTCCCACGTCAACTTAGCGGGCTGCCTCCGGCTACCCCTCTTCCTCAGCTGGCACATGTACTTGCGCTGGTAACATACTCGGGTTTTCGTTAACCTTCCACTACTTTTCCATACACTTCGCCACCCGCAAGGCACTTTCGGTTTCCTTTTCCTCTCCTCCTCCGCCAACATCTTCTTCTACTGGATAAAGTTGGGCCTAAGAAAATTTTCCAAACCTCGAGCAGAGCTTGGAGTTTGATGCCGAAGCACAGGTGTTATTTTACTTAATCTGCGTGCGCTCATACCGTCCTACCTGACACCGTGCCACTTCTGTGCTTCCTCCTCTTGAGTTCGCTCCAATAGCCCTCTATTGCGTCTGTAAGTTGGCCTGTGACTGGCTTCACAACATTTTGCGCGTAATTTACGGTATTGCGATCAGCACCAAAGGAGCGTAGACTTGCGCATGCTTTCCATTTGACGGTAACGGTAGCACTGACCGGTGCCATTCATTTCGAAATCACAAACTTTAGGGACCCTCATGAGCTTTCATTGAGAGATTCAAACCGGGCTTTCAGTATCAGCATCAGTATATTTGAGGTAGATGCAGGTGAGTTACCTTTGAATTCCCTATATGTACATGCGAGTTCTGGTATTCAAAAAATATTATCTCGGGATGTTGACAAGGCCAACTGATATGAGCCAACTGTGTGGAACATAGTTGAAAAAGAGCAGACAGGGAAAAAAAACTCCCGGTGATATTTAGGAGAAAACAAATTTTACCCTTGGGGGAATCCAACAGGGGCATCGTGGTGGTAACCTGGATCATTATCGAGGTGTGGAAGAGGCAGCCAGACACTCCCTTACTAGTTGCAGGTCCTCCGAGTGATTTCAAAGGTAGAAATATCCGCCCAGATCATTCTCGGTCCATTCCTGTTCAAACCTAGGGAGAACGTTCATAGACCAACTGGACTATGGCCGCCAGGTTCGGCTGATGTTAACACTCATGGTGTTACCAAGGTGTACCGATGGTTAAGCAGAGAGGACCTCCGGGACCTTCGCATGGGAATTATGGGAGAGTGCGAGCCCTGAAATTAAAATAAACATCATAAATAAGTTTTACTCAAACAAAGCTAGTAGTATTCTAAATACCTTCTTTTTTGACTTCGCCCTTACAGATTTCAGTTCGTTTTGTAGCTCACACAATTATATCGATCTTACTTTCGCTTAAAAGCCTCCTGGGATTCCAACATAACAACATCCAGAGAAAGATTATTCCAAGCTTCGACCGCTCTTTTGGAGAAAAAGTACTTCCGAGTGTCTAGCCTAGCTCCAGTCACACGTAATTTGCGAAGATGACCTCTCAAGTTAGCTGTTGTTGCTAACTCGAAGAAATCACCTGGGACGAGACAACAGCCCTGGCGCGTAGTATGCGGAATGTAAGTAACATGTATCTCCGAAGCTGCCTACAGCGCAAGGGAAAGAGTTTGAAATTCGACAGCCGTTTTTATAAGACTGTGAGCCCTAAGCCAGTGAATGCCGTCTGCAAATATTCATGCCTTTGAAGGCATGATGTGTGTGAGTGGAGCCGTCAGCATTATAGATACTGTTGTATGTAATCCTTGGTGAACGTTAACCGATCGCTTACGAGACTCACTCGTCCCGCTCTGCCTTAGGGCTCACTCTTGAGCCTCGCCAGCAGCCAGCTAGCAGCAGATGGAAATTGTCAGCAAAGAAAAGATAGACTTGAAAGATATTTCATAGCTTATAAGCCGTAGGCAGCCAGTTATACCCCACACTAAACAATGTATCACCCGAGGCTTGTACTGTTCTGTCTTGGGACGAGTGAGTCCCGTAGGCGATCGGTGAGCGCTATCTTAACCGGCAATACATCAAACACGTAGCACAGTGCTGTAGGGCATCGGAATGTTAGACAAAAGGTTGCAGATTCGAGCCTCTGGTGGTGCGTACGACTGGCTGATGAGGGCCTATGAGCCAGAAATGTCCACTACAGTCCCCTCTTGTCTTTGGCGGCAATGTTCATCTTCCAATGTTTTATTTGCCCATGTCAGTAACTGACCAGTGGTTGCATTTCTAAACACCACATATTCGCACGTGCTCCTAATGTTAGGACTATTCCGCCCCATGCTGCTTATGATCCGTAACCACAAAAAAATGGTAGCTGTCCTGAAAGAGGCACAGGCGACCCTCACAGCTCATTTGAGTGTCCACGCAATCACCATCAACGCCTCTTAATAGCAGAGAGCTATGACAACTAGCCAGTACTCTGGTGAAACCATTGGAAATGAGGACAACTCTGATGACCACTTAGGTTAATATTTCAAAACCTTTGCCGTGCTTTGTAGCAGGTGCATTTCTAATGAAAAATAACGTTATTATAGTTTACCCTTCGCGATATTGGTTTGGGAATGTCTTTTGCATAAAACACCTTTGTATATAGTAGAAGTGTATCTGAAAGCCAAGCAATTGACGTCTTTAACCAAACTCATGAGATCACTTGAATTGATTGATAGAACGCCGAATAATCGTCGTGTTTTTTGCGGATGCCATATCCGGACGAGAAGCGTCACTGTGCTTGTAAATAGAACGTAGATGCTGTTGCTTTAAGATTTATCGAGTATGCAAGACCCTTCATTAAAAATGCTGTGGAAGACATGTTGTGCTTTAAATTAACATTTTGAATATGCTCCCGGACACTTATCTTGCAAAAGTAAGAACAAAGCAGGTTTCCTGCCAAATCGAATTTTAAAATTCGAAAATTCAACCTGAGTCCTTTTTCTCTCACGTTATCTGTGCGATCAATTCACAACAAACATTAACTTTTGTAACCAAAAGACCGTCAGTTGAAAGTCTTTAAATATTTTGCTCTCTTCGTACTATGCAAGCGTATCGGCATGGCAGCTAACAATAACATACAACTTGTTGTTTTAGCTGACATGTAAGAAGTATTCCTGCAGACATATATCCATCTGAATGCGAGCTGACAACCAAGCGTACCCCATTAGATCACAAACATAATTGCTTCCCGTAAATTTGCACTTCAGAAAGGAAGAATGTTTAAAAAAAACCGAAAAAAACGGAAACTGGCATCGCTGTGGATGGTTTATCGTTTGGTGTCCCCACCCTGAAGACGGATCATCAAGCTGCTTTAGCAGGCACAAGGGTTTACAACTATGTGATGCCTGTCACTTAAGCCCGATGCTCTTATCGTCAGTCCGACGCATGCAGCCGACAAGCTTTGCAAAGCACAGTAAGCCGGATGTTGAATACTGTCCACTCTTGTCCCACACTTTTATCTTTAATTTGTGCTTAAAGGCATATTCCTTGACTCAAATCAGTTTATATATTAAAGCTGTTGATGAGAAGGCACCAACAGCTAGGCATGCATACTATAGATGACCTTTTTCTTTCCAATTATGAGCATAGCGTGTGTTGGTTATATCGCTATCGATTGGTGAATCGATCGTCATGCTTAAATAATTAACCAGATTAACATTCTATGAATTGTGCTTTTAACGTCCTAAATAGGCATTTGGGAATTATAACAAAACAACGGAGAAAAATAGAAAAGACCCTACTTGATGAGATCAGCGGTCTTGCCAAGGAATCCCGATCCAGTTAGCAAATGCGGCCAGAATCAAGGACTTTTAGAATAATTTCAGTCCTCTTTGATGTTCACGCCTTTATTATTTGCTGGTTTTGCCGTGGGATATGTAAATTCGTCCTGAAGATTGAGCTAACTGCCAGTTTTCCTCTGACAATTTCGACGACCCCTTTAACCTACTGATCAGGGTTTTAAAGATAGCAACTGTCATGAATGTTGCATGCGCAAAGAACGCTGAACAAGATCTGTAAAATTTCATCAGCTACCGACTGCAACCTTGGAGCCACCAACCATGAGGGAGATGAGAAAATCGGGAGGAGAACGGATCAGGAGGATCCTTTAGCCATGCCCGCCTTGGTCGCGGTCCAGCAGCTCTAATACGACATTCATCATCCCCTTCCAGAATTTGCGCCCCAATAACGCATCAAAACTATTCTGACTGCTTGCCTTTCTGAATAACTTGTAAAAAAACACAATTCGTTATATTTTCGGCCAAATCACTGACCATCGATTCGTATTACGATCTCCGTTTCAGTCAGCTTGCATGCCGTCTGCGATCCTCCTTGGTCATCGGGCTTTCTTTGGTTTTCCACGTCAAATTAACGGGCTGCCTTCGGCTACCACTCTTCCTCAGCTTGCACATATACTTGCGCTGATGACATACTCGGGATCACAAACCTACTGAGGTTCTCGTTAACCTTCCACTGCTTTTCCATACACTTCGCCATCCGCAAGGCGCTTTCTGTTTCCTTTTGTTCTTCTCCTCCGCCGACATCCTCTTCTTATGGGTAGAGTTGGGCCTAAGAACATTTTCCAAACCTCGAGCAGAGCTTGGAGTTTAACGCCCAACCACAGGTGGTATTTTACGTAAGCTGCGTGCGCCCATACCGTCCTACTGGACACGGTGCCACTTCTGCGCTTCCTCCACTTGAGTTGGCTCCAATAGCCCTCTATGGCATTTGTAAGTCGGCCTGAGACTGGCTTCACAACATTTTGCGCGTGGTTTACGATACTGTGATCATCACAAAAGGAGCGTAGGCTTGCGCATGCTTTCCATTTGATGGTTACGGAACACTGCCTGGTGCCATCCATTTCATAATCACAAACTTTAGGGACCCTCATGAGCTATCATTGAAAGATTCAAACCGTGCTTTCAGTATCATCATCAGTAAAGTTAAGTGAGATGTTGGTGAGTTACCTTTGAATTCCTTATATTAACATGCGAGTTGTGGTATTTAAAAAATATTATCTCGGGATGTTGACAAGGTCAGTAATATGAGCTAACTGCGTTCAAACCTAGGGAGAACGTTCATAGACCACATGGACTATGGCTGTCAGGTTTGCTTGATGCGAACACTCATGGTGTTACCTAGGTGTGCCGATGGTTAAGCAGGGAAGACCTCCTGGACCTCCGCATGGGAATTATGGGAGATTGCGATCTCTGAAATTAAAATAAACATCATAAATAAATGTTACTGAAACAAAGCTAGTAGTATTCTAAATACCTTCTTTTCTGACGTCGCCTTTACAGCTTTCAGTTCGTGTTGTAGCTCACACAATTATATTGATCTTACTTTCGCTTAAAAGCCTCCTAGGATTCCGACATAACAACATCCAGATGAAGATTATTCCAAGCTTTGACCGCTCTTTTGAAGAAAAAGTACTTCCGAGTGTCTAGCCTAGCTCCAGTCACACGTAATTTGACAGGATGACCTCTTAAGTTAGTTGATGTTGCTAACTCGAAGAAATCACCTCGGACGAGACAACAGTCCTGGAAGCCATGTATGCGGAATGTAAGTAACATGTATCTCCGAAGCTGCCTACAGCGCAAGGGAAAGAGTTTGAGATTCGACAGCCGTTTTTCATAAGACTGTGACCCCTGCCTAAGGACAAGTTTGGTTGCTGGCCTTTGGACCGTTTCGAGGATGTTGATGCCCTTCGCCGCCTAGGGTCTCCAAGCTTGGATAGCGGACTCCAACAGTGGCCACACAAAGGTTCCGAAGACTTTGGTAAAGCAGCTTGTATTGAAGGCTGAAAAAGCTCTTTTGACGAGGTACAGAACTGACATCGCTGACTTCGCTACCTCTGCGTAATGTAGGGTAGGATTTAAGCGAGTGCGTGATCCAAACTCACAGGTGCTATGGGACATCTACTTCTTTCAATGGAATTCCATTTATTCAGTAAACCATACGATTCGAAGTATTGCTCACACTCTTAAAAAAGCATAATCCATGCGGATTTCCAATCGCCTGTAGACCTCCAGTCTCGAAGGATGTTTGGAAAAGTGTAGAGAGTGGTGTTGCCAACACTCTCGTGAGCTCTTTCAAGATTTTTGCAGGTAGTTAATCGAGACCCGGTGACTTAGATTCCTTTAACCCCATAAACTCCTTAAGGAAAATAGTCTCTGTGAATTGAACAGTCTCGACTATTTTATCCACTGTGAAGACATCGGCAGGGTAATCGTATCTCATTTCCTTTTTGAAAACTGATCGGAAACATTTCCAAAAGATGATCAGCCTTCGCACCATCTTCAGTAAGGTCTATGCCCTCGGATCACTTGGTTGTTGTAAATAACCAAATTTTTTCCCCATCGCTGTGCCACTATCTCAGTTTGGTGACAAATTGATGACGTTTCTTCCGTTCCTCAGGTGAGAAGTCCTGTTGCAACAAACACCAGGGTTTGCGTTTTTTAACTTGAAGTGCCTAGAGAGAATGAGCCTGGCTTCCTGGCTACTGGTCAAGATAAATGTTAGAGGCCTAGGACGTGTTGATTCAGATTGGCTTTCGGGCCGTTTTCCAAGGTGGACGTTTTGGCTTCCAGCATATTGTTCAAAAGTTCATGAAAGTTGTTCGTGTCTTCGGAATATCGGTCTACGGGAGTTGTAACTGTTGATTCAGGTTTTGCCTGTATTATGAAGCCTTTTTTCCTGTCAGTGGCATTTTTTTACCTACGACGTTGTCGTCCACTATCTCATGGGAAGGTTTCACGCTGCGCACTGGTGATGACGAAGCGGATGATGCTTGGCTATATGTTGACTTTGTTACCGTATTTTTATTGCAGCGAATTCCTCGGCTTCAATGATTTCGAATAGTAGGTGGTAGCTATGGTTGAGGAAGCAATACCATTCCTTGTGCTTGGTGTGTGAATCACAGTATTTCCTGTGGTGGACGAGGCAATCGTCGAAGCCCCTTATTCATGTTATTTTGAGGCGTCTCTCGAAGTCAGTTGTCCGTCAACGTTTTCCTTCTTGGTGTCAGATTTGCGTCTTGGAAGGCTTTTTGTTTTAGGTGGATTGATTTTGTCCTGCGCCATTGCTACCTATCATTGAAAGATTCAAACCAGGCTTTCATAAGGGACGTATTGTACATACCCGCTATCCAGCCCTGTCTGTCCCACCGGTAGTGTTTCTTCAACTTGCACTTTGACTCCCTGTTCACCGATTTTTTTATCTGCCTCGGGACACAAAAATCCATCAACCAGAATAATTCTGCCCAATTGCATTCACTAACCATGCTTCCTTCATGAATCTCGTATACTGTACGGCAGAAGTATAGCCAGAGTTCGAAGGAGAAAACTGACATTTAACTGACATGTAACTGACTCTTCAGGGCTAAGGGACATAACCCACATCAAAACCCGCAAATATAATGGTACAACTACCAAGGGCGACTGCTATTCGTCTGACCTCCTGGATTCCGGACCTATTTACTATTTGCAAGCAGACACTTCCACAAGACCACTACTGGCATCGAATAAAACCTTGCCTATGTTTGCCTTTTGTTGGCTACGTTGTATTATTTCCAATATGTCGAATTCATCTGTGCGCCAACTACTCATTCAGATCGCTCAAAACAAGATGACTTTAAGGCTAATCTGCTTATTTATTTTAACACTAATCGGTTGGGATCCAACCAATAAGCACTGTATTCCTAATTGTACAAAATCAAGGATATCCCGATATATTAAGAGTTCCGTGAATGCGTGCCCTAGCTGTTAGGGCTTACTCATCAACAGTTTAAATAGATGAATTGCTTTAGGTAACCTAA